>CABFVX010001722.1:0-140183 GCA_902151425.1 Timema shepardi | reverse complement strand
GGGAGGGCTAGAGTCTCGGGATATTTTTAAGTTATAACTTTTCCTGCCTGATGTAACAGAATATGTATTTACTTATTATGCTTACACTATTGTAGCTTACCATAGACTTCCGGTACCTACACTCGCAAACTAAAATCAAATTTTAGGATAAAATTAGCCTCTATGTACTCTTACAACCACTACAAACTTAGACATTATCTTTGAACCAACATGCGCGATCCATATTTTGAATTTGCGCAGCACAAAGATCAATCACAACACACACGATTTACAACCCACCGCCGCTCCCAGCGCTGCGGGCGCCATCGGTTGTAAATGTCTGTGTGGGTGTGGGTGTGTGTGCGTGTGCGTGTGCGTGTGCGTGTGCGTGTGCGTGTGCAATGCGATACTTACACCTGCACAAGCAAATGAAAGCCCGCCCGCCATTTGCATATAACATGCTATCAGAAACAATGTGAAGTGTTTATTTGATTGAATTTGATTGTGAATAGACTATTAAAACGTTCATTGAGGTTCAGTGGGAATCAAAAACAATCTAAAACTTTTTCATTTTGTTTCATTTCATTTGATTTCGAAAAGAATCGAAAACATTGAGTTGTGATTTGTGTGCGAGTATTTATCTATCCAGGAATTGACTATATGAACAGAGTGAAATTAAAACGATAGTGAATTAAATTAACGATAAAAAAAAGTTTTTAATTAAGTCAGTTACTAGTAGGCAGTAAAAAAAATGGATATAAAAAAAAATTGGTAAGTTTACTTTGTATGATTATTTTGTTCACTATTTTTAATACATCATCTACTTTTAAGGTTAGGTAGATTAAGGCTATTTAGTTATTTTTGTTTATGCAGTAATAGTTATTATTCTATCGTCTCCATTCCACAAACAAAATATAGAGAACATAGAAGCACAAAATAAATAGTTACAGAAGACCGGCTCCATACCACAAGTGATAACAAGCACACACAAACATAAAACGCCCACTTACGACGATTTTGGATCAAGTCTGTCGAACACTAGTCGCGAGTGCCTGTGCTTTGGCGAAATACGTACCTAAATAAATTATTGTTTAGTGCATGACGCTAGGTTTGGAATTGATAATGAGTAAACGATCTTATCGAAATATTTGGTATATTAAACCAAAATAAATTAAAGTTTTTTAAATGACCCATTGTAATCCAGCTCTAAAAGATAGAGGGATACGATACATAACCATAAACAAAACCTACAGTTAAAGAAAAAATTAAATAAAAATAACTAGGAGCGCGTAGAGTGAATATCCTAAAATTGTGAGTTATAAAGTGCTGTTCATTCAACATGTCCCCAGCGCACGCATCTCACTCTTTTGAGTAGCGGGAAACTACGGTCCACCTTCACAGGTTGCATAACATAATAATATTAANGTGCTATAGAATAATTTCAAGTCTTAAAATCTTTTAGATTTCATTTTATGCCAAACTTTATTAAATAACAAGCATATAATTGAAGAGCATTCGATAGTTCTTTGTATATATCATTGTCGTAAGTGACAAAACATTATCAATATAAATAAATACTATCCAATAAAAACATTAGTCCATAAATATTTACTCCTTTCCTTCTAATCATTACTTTATTTATTATTATGTACCTTAAATATATTACTAAAATATAAATGTTAAAGCATAACATTAGTGGACTTGAATATGATCATACATAATACAGTAGATGATCTCTCCTAACTAACATATTTATGTACCTGTTGCAAAAAAGCAACATAAAGTTTTAGTTCCATCAAATGTACCTAGTGTCACTACCATTTAACATGTTAGCTAAAAATCTAATTGCAGAACTCAACATAACCCTCGCATATGTCATAAACTAGGATAATAGTACAATTATAAATATAGAGGATTTTACCTAACCTTATTCCTTTTTAAGCTTTCGTTACCCTTTTTTCTTTTAACACAAAAGAGATTAACAATGCTATCATAAAAGTTAGAATCGAGAACCAGTTAAAAAATATAAAGTTAAGTTGATATATACAATACTCCAGTGCAATATTCCCTTCTACTAACCCCGAAAATCTCGGCATCCTATTTCTACCCTTTCCCACATTAATGTTGCCAAACGCAAAATGCAACACCATTTGCAATCGAAACGAAATAAAGTTAATTTTGAAATGTATAACTTTAAAGCATTATAGATGATATTGAAAACGTTCTGATCTAACAACATTCTCCTATTTTCATATTTATTATACTCATTTAACCAAAATACAAAGAAAAAATTAAGGTTATTTTGTTAAGTATAAAGTTCGCGCATAATGCCTAATATCAATAACACAGAAAATTTTTGACATAACAATACTCTCATTTTAAAGTAAATCAAAGGCAAAGTTTTATGCAAGTAATTTATAATTAAATTTGTTAGATAAAGACCAAAAAAGAATTTTGAAAAGTTCCAATAGTTAACATTTAAGCCGAAAATGAATTTATCCTTACATTATCTTAATATGTCCGTTACACCGACACTTAGTCCTACATGGTCCCAGCCACGTCCAATAGTGACGTGTTCTTCGATGGATGGTCTTTTAAATGGCACACACTCGTCGAACATGAGAGGCACAGGGGAAGGGGGTGCACGCGGCAGAAGAACATTCTCCATTGTTCCGGCAAAGCCTGGCAGTTACCCTTTTCTTCTCGTCTTTTCTTTTCTTCGAAGTTGGGCGTATTGGGCATGGTAGTGGTGGTCTCTAGCGGCGAGATGCGGCACTAGGCTCCTTGTTGACAGTTGCTCGCGTGTGTTTTCGGATGTTTGTTGTGCGAGGTGCATAGCCAGGTCGGTGATATCGGGTAAGTGATGTTTATGCTTGACTGGCCCCATTCTGTTTACTTGGAGCAATAATTGCTACACCATCAGTGAAGAAAGGCAAAACGAAAATTATTTATTAACGTTTGTAGGTAATTAATTTAGGTTGTTTGCGGTTGTACCTATCTGACTAAATTATTGAATAGTAATTAGGTACCTAATTTATCATTTTTAGTATGACAGCTACTAACAGTGAAGACGTACCTACTTACAATAAAAACATAGTCACAAAAGTTGGGGTTCTCACAGTTTTGAAGCATTTATTATTATAGAGCCTATAGCTGTGTAGCATCTGTCACTATCGGTTATCGGTATCATAACGGCAACTGCATAGCACGGAGGTAACGAGACTCGATCTAAACAAAATAATCCTTAGTTAAACGCATAGAGAATCCGTCGATGTATGCTACATGAACAGGGTTCGATGCGACCGTCAATGTATATATTCTCTACAGATATAAAAATAAGGATTATTTTGTAACACTATTTGTATTTATGACGTGACAAAGTTTTGTTTTATTTATCCGCCAAAAATATTATAGGTATGTAAAAAATGGGCGAATTTTTAATTTTTTTTTATTTTAGACAAATTTGTCAATTTTTTTTTAGATAAAATATCAATTGTATATAGAATATCTTAGCATGAGTCAAAAATATTTACTTTTTGATGTCTTGTACATGTTTTGAGGTGGCATATTAAAAAAAACTTAATATAAGAATGAGGCTTTATTATACTATGAAATATAATAATCGTGCCTGTCGAACATACCGTAATCGATGGAAGTACTTTTCAGTAACGAATTTATAGACTTTTATTTATTAGAAATAAACGCGTTTAATTGACATAAAAATGTTTTTATGTAATTTCCCAAATTGTAATTTTCACAGAATATTGTAGACGCCAGCCCTAGCGCTACAGTCGGGTATAGGTAATTAAATTCAATTTCGGCCGTAGCCGGCCTTCTGTATCTATTTATTTTGTGACAGAAGTAATGCTCATGAATGTACTTCATTTTTATTCTCTTAGGGTTCAAAGTTAAATAACTGTGTGTCTAATAGTACGTTTTTTTTATTTTTTAAACAATTTTGTTGATGATGTACTTGTACACTATGTTTGTATTAATTCGGTTATTTACACATAGTATTACTATAAATTATAGTTTGCAGTGCATTTAAAAAAAACCTGATGGTTGGAAGCAGACAGTGACAAACAGGAAGAAAAACAAAAAAAATTACAATGGAAGATAATCACCCTCAGGAACTAGTCAAAGAACCTAGTCCTGAGGCCTGCATTCCTTGTGGTTTTGTGGGCAATTTGGATCTATTGTTACCAATACCAATCTCATCAAAACACTTGACTCTGGATCTTGATTTTACTTGCTATAGCGAAAATGGTATTGGTCATTTCATTGGACAGGCTTCGAAATTATCATATGAAAAGAAAAAGGACCTACTTGAAAACTGTTGAACTCCTCATAAGACGTATAACTCTGCGGAAGACGCGAAGCATTTAAAAAGGAAATTCAACTATTCATGGCTGGAAATGTACTCGCCATGGTTAGCGTATTCACAACACCAAAAGGGAGCTGTTTTTAAATACTGCACGTTATTTCTGCCAAATCCTGTGTCTGTTAAAGGGGTGTTGGGATCATTTATTATCAGGCCATCTTGTAAATTCAAAGATGCTCACGAACATTGCAAAAAGCACATGGATACACATTTCCACAAAGTAGCATTAGAACCCGCTAGATCATTTCTGAAAATTGTGCCTGTAGATGTGCAATTGAACAGGTACTCCCAGGGTGTCATCGAGGAAAACAAAAAAATTATTACTTCCATAATTTCCTGCATTATTTTTGGCAGTTTTCATGACTTGGCTTTGAGAGGCAAACATCATGGAGAAGGAATCCTCTTAGACTTATATAATTTGCGAATTAATGCAGGGGATGAGGTTTTGAAGAAACATATTGAACACGGAAGAAAGAACGCAAGCTATCGGTTGGTTGATATTCAAACTGAAATCATCAGCATGTGTGGGGATGTTCTCAAGGAAGAGGATATAAAAAAACATTAAAAAAAGCAGTAGCATATAATGTTTTAGTGGACGAAACAGCTGACGTTTCTGGAATTGAACAATTATCGTTAGGAGTGCGATCTTTCCATGAGGAAATCAACAAAGTCAAAGATAAATTTGTTGGATTTGTTGAGCTGAAAGGCCTGGATGTAGAATCGATAGCACAGACCATTAAAGAATTTTTGTAAAAAGAAGGTCTCGATCTAGAGAAAGTGTCGGTCTATGATTTGATGGTTGTTCCACCATGGCTGGAAAAGATGGTGTTGTCCAAGCAATCCTGCGCATCCTCAGGAAGTAGTTGTAGACCTGAACAGTCTGAGGAAGATGTTATAATAGCATCGAAATATTGATGTGTGTGTATATGTGTGATAATGTTTTTACTTTTATTTGTGCTCTACCATTTTCTTAATATTCTATCATTTTATTTAGTACCAATTAAATAAACTCATTGCATTCAAATTCCTCCTCCACTGAGAAAGTTCTATTTTTTAATTTTTCTTAGTTAAATAATTAATTTTTCCATTTTCTCCATTTTTTTTTTTTCCTCTTTTAGGAAGTTGCACGTTTCACCCTCTCCCCTGATTAGTTCCGATAGAATGAAACCTCGAGGAATTGGGCGGTAATGATTAATTTTCTTCCGGAGGCAACCATTACCTCTGTCCAATGTCAGCATTGTAAAGTGGGAATCATATTTTATTTGTACCTTTTATATGTTTCTATCCACCTTGTCTCTCTACCTTCTTCCAAATATAATACAATTGCCTTATAAAGCAAAAAGAGGTTTTCCATATAGAGATAAATAATTAAAGTTGACTGATACAACTAAATCATTTGTTGTCTACTTTTATGGCTGATAAAAATGTCAAGTATACAAATATTTTCAAGCAGATGCTTCACATATCATTTAGGTCAAGTCAGCCGGGTGCATTGCCAGTTGTTTACACAGAATGCAATTTGTGGGCATGCACCAGCGATAAAATATGCAGTAACTTGTAAAGTTTCTTCAGTCACTTGTTGGAACTCGTTTGTTGAGGATGGATGTATCACATAGTAGCTACTTGCTCCCCTTTCATTGCTAAACTGACTTTACACACTAAGTTGACAAGAGACTGCCTATGATATACCGGTTGTGTTTCTTAAAGGCCACAGCCGCCGTGATTTGGCATGTAGTGCGTGGGTGCCCTAAGATTACCAAGACTAAATTGCTGTAAAACTAAACAATATATATGGTGACTGACTTATTGATATCTTGTAATAATTTCCTGACAAAGAATTTTTTTACTGTATGTAAAGTAATGTGAACATTTAAAATACCTGAAATAAATACCCATCACTTTAAATAATAACTTCTTAATATATTAAGTATGTTGTAATTGAATGGCTCAATATATGTTTTTAGGTATTTGAAAATGATTGGTTAGTTTGAAATTTCAGAATTTAATATTCCAAGTTCGGACAGGAATAATTCGTAAATAGATTTTTGAAAATATTTGAGTTTCGGAATATTCCGACCCATCTGTAATGATGGTATACAATATATTATTATTGTTATATTGAAATGAATGAAATAAAGATTAGGTAGTGTGCTGATAGGAAGAAGAAGAAGAATTAACCTAAGGTTGAAATCAAGGATTTGATTGTGTCAAGCTACCATATTCTTAGTTATGATGTGTTTTAGATATCTTTATTCAGGAATTTGAACATCTAAGGGGTGTAATACTAATTAAAGTCTATATCATGGATTTCAGAATTAAATGTATCTTTAAGGTAATTTAAACTATTATTTATCTGCATACTCTCTTCAGAATAACCTAAACATTTAAATAAGATGCAATATTTTAATCTCAAAACAAAAGTTATGTTTTAATGTGATTCCTTGTGTATTTGGTTCATATATTTATGTAAAGCTCGTGCACGTAAATAGGGGTTCTACCATTTTAAATAATATTTATACATTATTATCATCCAATGAAGCTTGTTAACATTGAAAAATCTATCAATTGCTCCACTGAAACAACATTTATTTATTACCCAAAATCACTTTAACAAATGTATCAAGCGTATAACCCTAACGGGTAGTAAGACGCGGTGCTAAAAAAAATGTATCATCCTGTCAAATTTCCCTAAGAAATTTTTTGTAAAAATTTGGCATCTTTAAATTTTCCTATAGAATTTTGAAACTGATATCTTTATTTTTCCCAAACACACTTTCACCTATGTTTTATAAAGAATGTTCAAATATTTTGAATTATGATAGTTGTAAAAAAAATTAACTCATTTGAGCTAAGAATGTGAAAGGTGATTTCTTTTTCTTTTATCATAAATACTTTCAAATCTTAGCCGTGATGCCATTTTCCCTTCATTTTCAAATCTTGTAAGAATAATTACAAGTTTAAACATTTAAGTAAACCTTTTGAATATTGATATTGAAAATAATTGAAATGAATATATACTCATAACCTCAAATATATAAAAATGGGTTGTGAAATTGGTTTAACCAAATTCTCTTTTCAGATATTTAAAACTGTGCTGTGTTTTGTTTGAAATTTCATAATTTAGTTTTATAATATGTACGAAAAAAGTGCATGGAGCAAAAACATTTAGTATTAGTATTCTGAATATAAATATTAAAGAAATCGAGCACACCCTTAATTGTAAAATGAACTGGACATATGATAACATCTTCATCCAGTGAGTTTTTTAATTAAATATATTTCTTAAAATTACTTTCACAATATTCGAATTGGTTTTGAATCCTAGCTATGTTACCAGGGTTGCATCTTCTGATATTCACCATCTTAATTTTGTGTTCTTAGGTCATCTATCCACTGAAAGTCTGAGTGGCATTTGAGAAATTTCACTAAAACATAAGTCCTATAGTGTAGAATACTATTTATCCTTTTTATAATGAAGGGATAGAGTTTTATTCATGCAGGATTTACCAACACTTTCATTAACACTGCCATAAACACATTAACTAATATTTTGAACCTAATATGACTTGTTTTTAACATCTACAGGTCCAGTTCCTGACAAATCAAAAGGAAAAGAAGAATGGGGCTCAGGAACCCCTGAACAAACACTAGAGCCTTGCCAGAGTGGTAAAAATCATGGGACTACCTCTGTGCAGGAATCACACATTTCAGTTGTTGAATGTCCTAACTTAGTTCATAACAAAATAAAAGAAAAAGATAAATCAAAGACATTAGGAGATCTTCATAATACGAGTTCTGAGTTTAATCTGGAGGATTTCTTGCAAATTGATAACATACCAGATATATTAAATGTGAGTACATGGTTTTTTCTATATTGATATTTTTCTAAACAAGTATGAACACAATACTCTATTCTATCTTAGGTTTTAAAAAGTATAAAGAAACATCTCTGAATTTAGTCAACTTATTTAGAGAAATCATTTTTTTATGTAGTATATAAAATTAACTACAGGGTATAGTAACTAAATTTTGAATTATGTTTAAATATTTATCTCTTATCTGTTAGAATTTGAAACAAAATACGAAGGTAGGCTGACAAAAAGACAATGTCAAAATATAGATATAATCTGAACATATTTTAAAAGCTAATATTTTCTTAAACTTTAATTTAATACATCTCTATAGTGACAACATACTTTAAACTCTCGACTGTTGGTGCTTATAAAAAAGAAGATTGTCACAGCATAAACAGATTGGTTGTTAAGGATGGAGTTTAATACCTTTCCCTCAAACACGTTAGATCCTAGCCTGGTGAAGTGTCTGAAAACGGGTAATTACTCATCTGCTATTTGTTCATTATATTACTTATTTACCAGAATGACGTCCTTGCCACACAAAAGACTATCACCATCCTACCCATGCCTTAAGCGCTGTAGCCAAACTGCATTCACAAACCATCCAAATATGAATAGAGGCTGTTCAACTTTGTATATATATATATATATTTACTTTCGAATCTTGAAATTATACACATAATAAAACTGTTCATTCTTGCCTAACAATATTTCAAATGTAATTGATTATTTCTTTATATTCAGAATATATATTATCTACCACGAATAAATAAAGCAATTGACTGGAGTATTGATGATATCAGGGTTTGAATCTCGGTCAAATGTACTAAAGTAATCTTTTTATAAATAGATTCCCCCTCTTCCTCCAAGCAAATCCGAGTACACTTCCTCAAAATTCAACCTTCTCATCCCTATCACATTTTTATAATTAGTTCTTATTTGTATGATTTGAAAATATAGTGACACAGTGACAACAAAAATAATGAAAGATGTATAGACATGGAAATCCAAAGTGGGTCTTTTGGTCTTAAGTGTTCTACCATTTAATCATCCTTGCTCATCTCCAGGGACACTTTTCATCAATAGATTTATAGGGTCTAAACCGCCTCGGTGGCGTAGTTGGCTAATGCGCTAGTCGTGTTGAGTTGCTCGACTGCTGAGGACGGGGAGATCGAGGTTCAAATCTCGGTCGGCTGAACTGGTGGTGGTTTTTCCTAAATGGTTTTCCACTCTCCCTCCACGCAAATGCGGGTTCACTTCCTCTTATTCAACCTTCCCAATTCCTAATCCATTAGCGTTATTAGTACTTAAAGCGTATAACCTGAATGGGTAGTAAGATGCGGTGCTAAATAATAATAAATATATAATAATATAGGGTCTAATTGTGTTAAGTCGTTCTAGAATCACTAAAATAATATCATGGTTTGGATTAGGAGGGATAGCCAGCACACTTACCTAGGTGATACTGGAGTAGAAATTGTTTAGATATAACACTAAAAAAAACACAAACACATTTTTAAGGACAAGCTTTCACTGTCACAGACAGCTTCATCAGTCTACTCTCCTGACCTGATGAAGCTGTCTGTGACAGTGAAAGCTTGTCCTTAAAAATGTGTTTATGAGTTTTTTAGTTTTATATCTAAACAATTTCTACTCCAGTATCACCTAGGTAAGTGTGCTGGCTATCCCTCCTAATTTAAACCATGATTTAGCTTAGTGCTCTATACCACATAAAGTAAAATAATATATTATTTTACTTTAGCTATCCTAAAAATAAATAAGTAAATTTCATTTTGTTTAAATTAAAATGTTAGGAATTTTTCTTGTTTAAAAGAAAAATAACTGATGGGAGTATTGTAAATGTTTGTAGCCATCTGATAGCATTCAAAGTAATTTGATCTTGATAGAAATTGAAGCACACACATTATCCTATCAAAATATCTGTGGGTTTTATTTTTGATCTCACTTAGGACTTTTAAAATATCTTTTGTAGGGCTGTGTTGATGCCGATAACCTATCCGATGTATCGGACGATATAGGTAGAATTGGCCAAAGGTGGTCAGTTTTTAATCATGCATATATTTTATGCTGAAAATTCAAAATATATAGATATATTTTTATTTCTCAAATCATGGAAATATAGTTTATAGTTCAAACAATAATATTTACCACCGCGTCTTACTACCCGTTCAGGTTATACGCTTAGTTCAAACAAAATAATTTAAATATAGTCTCTTGCAAGTAAAAACAAATTCTTTAACTCGAGTAGCTATTTTATTTTATAATAAACAGCAAACCAACATTCTAAACAAAATATATTAATTATTTGATAATTATATTTATTTACATAATCTTAACTTATTCACACGGCAAAAACAATTAATACATCCAAGAAAATGTATCATTATTGTGCTATTGCATAATCTAGGGGATAGCTGCAGTGAACCACATTCAATAATCATGTGTATTTTTTTTCTTTATGTTGCGTGATGTTGGTTGCATGCGAAATACTGAGTGATCCAAGATCCCCTCTATTGATCACTCACTGAGATCTATAATGTCGACGTACCAATTTACTGCTTTTGTACATAGTTGTTTAGTTATTTTGTATATATCTAACCAACTTTAACATTTAAAACTTTGATTCAAACTTTTATTCAAACTTTTATTCAACAAACCTACTACTATACTACTATCATGTATAGTATAAAAGTAGCAAAACGGATAATTCTTATTTTTTTGTATTGTTATTGTACATTTTTGTAATATTGCAAAAAAAAACTAAATTCACATTGGCTACTGGCAATATAGGCAACAAAATATCGTCATCAGCAATATCTGAAAAGGTCTTATTGGCTCGGCCCTAATGAAAATCAATCATTGTCAGCACTAAAATGACATTACCATTTGTCAACATTCTAAAAATATGTTGATATTAGTATTTCAAGACATAAATTTATCGAAATAAAAATATAATTTTAAAATTACTAATACTTTGAAAATAAAATTAGCACTATGCAAATGAAATAGAAAAGTTCATATAATATAATCTCTTATAAATCGGGATAAGCAAAATTATAAAATAATTCATTTTCATCTATTTGAACCACATCTTACTGCTCTTTTGTGCTATCGAAATCTAATTCTACTATTGGGGTAAGAATGAGAAAGCCAGAATTGAATGGAAATTTACCCTAATTTGCAGAGTAGAGAAAGAGGGAGAGAGTGTAACAAACCATTTTGTAAAATCATCCTCAGAATATCCAGCCGGGATTCGAGCCTAAGCCTTCCCTGTCACCATGAAATTGGACCAAGTTAGTTAGAGTTCTATTCCACTTGATCATCGATACTAGTAACAATTATTTTATTCTAAGGATAATCTAGTCATTTTTCACTATTTTATAATTAGATAGGACAGAAACTTGTAATAAATAAACTTTACAAATAAATTAGTTTCTTTATTTTCATTTATGTATTTATTTGGTGGGCCACATAAGGTACAGCTTATTAATATGAACTGTATAATTAATTTTAATGTTGATAGCCTTCAAACAATTGAAAAAACATTTCACATGTCCCCAGCTGGAATTTAAACATGTGCCTCCCATCTCTTTGTTTAGTTTCTTCAAGCTAAAATTGTGGCTCTAACCTGTAGGGTCAAGAGTGAATGTCAACTATGCTATCCTTGTCCATACGATTCGTTTCTCTCCCATTCCCCACAAGAATTTCTGACAGGCGTTTTTTGCCTCACAAAATATAATTTGTTGCTTAACCTGTCTGTTAAAAAGACTCGAGTATCTCTTTTTTTATCCGGCAGTTTTTGATAGCACAAGTAACATAGGTCTTAACCCTGGGAAGACATCCCAAGTGATTTCTTGAGAGCCAAAGCAATCCATATCCACATTACTTGAGAACATGGCATATAACTCTCCAAAACTTTACAGTCACTTCTAGTTACGTTTTACATTTCTTTATAAATACGTCTTGCATGTTGCCATTCCCATTTAGTTTAACAATCGCGCGGAAACACTGAACATCTGTGCTTAAAAAACGTAAGTTTCTCTGTCAAATATATTTATATTACCTTAATTCTATCAATATTTTCAACATTTAAATTTCATTACTAGCATATTCTTTAACACAATATATATCTTTAATTCAAATACTTCCTTTATTTTGCCATTCATTCATTCCTTAAGATGGTATTCACAAATCGAAACATGTAGAAAAGAAACAATTCAACAGCTTGTCCTCAACCAACTTGAGAAACCAAAGTGCATGGGATTACTTATCAGTTATTAAAAATAAGACATTTTAATGACTCAACACACTATATCAAATTAATAAATTAAATTCTCCAATTCTGAAAATATTACATTCCAAACTGCTTGATAAACTATTCTTTTTCCTTCTTTGACTTTTAAATTAAACTTTAGTCCATTATGACGATTTATTAACAATATTTACCATTCATTAGTTATTGCATTTTAATTTATAAGAAATGATTAATTGTGTCATTTTATTGCTTGTGGCTTGTCTTAATGTTATACTTTGATTGGGTTAAAGTGTCCCAATAGGGTAACTATTTTCTAAATAAAATTCATCATATTTTGTTAAATTAAAAATTCTTTTACAAAGTTTTTTCAACATTAATATATTTATTATGCTATGATTATTTTTATGTAACATTCAACACTTTCAATTCTTAAAAATGTCCAGTGCTAGTCAATTTTTGTGTACATTCAAATTTGTGTTGCATTAAAATTTATTATTCAAATTCATCATTATTTTTAATATATAACATTCAACATCTTAATCATAAAAAAATCTCAATGCTAGTAAATATATAATGTATTCTTCGAGTCTTTTTAACTATTTATAAATTGTAAATGCACTAAACACCGTTTTGGTCTATTTTTAGTAAGTTAAAAATTACTAGCACATCAGTTCTCAAGTCTCATTATCATTATTTGTATTGTAACATGCCTACTTAAAAATAATTTTTAGGGTGTTTTCTAAAATTCAAAACGGGTAATCTTGACATTTATTTTTTGTATTCCATTATACATGTATAAATGTTGTTAATATAATGATTAAGACTGGGACCTTTGATTCCTTAAGGATATTTGGTGATTTGAAAAAATCTCATATTTGAAACGCTAATCCTTAAATATACAATTCTCTAAGTGAAATTTGATGTATGGAGAGCTCTTAATTCTGCTTATTTATGGCTCACAACTAATTATATCTCTATGAATTTTTGAAACACATTCTAATATTTAATAAGGAAAAATGAAGATAATTAGTAGTAGCATTCAATTTTCGGAGTTTCCTCTCTTAAACAAACTGGAACACTCAACCCCACATCTTTTAACTTTAACCTGATGATGATGCCCTTGTTGCATCGAAACATGTAGAAGCTCAAATGTTGCAGGGAATAAAGCAATATCCAAGGAACAGGGGACTCAGTTAAGCAAAGAATTCAATTTTTACATAACTTTTTTATTTCTTTATAAAGCTTTTATCTTTTTATTATATAAATAATTTTTCTTAACTCCCAATACAACACAAGACAAGTAATATATGACTGTTTACATCATCTTATCATATCACTGTTTTAATGAATCTCGATTCAAAAGTCAACAATTTTTAATATGGTTCAAACTTTTTAATTGTTTGTTAAAATTTCAATGATTGTTTTAAATATGTCATCATAAGATATTATAACTTGTAATTATTATTACCAAAACTTTTTCATTCATAATACAAAGTAAAATGCCTATATTATTATTACACTACATTATATATATATATATATATATATATATCCATTTTTTTCATGCGAAATTAACACAATTTGTCAACTTTACCATAAATATAATTCTACTACTAATAAATGTATGAATGTTATAATGATTGGAATATAAGAAAGAATTTTAACATTTAGCTACTATTTGAATTTTATATAACTCTATTATATTTATATTTCCTCTTATGTTAAATTTTTTTTTAAAGAATTGGGATTTAAGGGTAATTTGGAGATTTTGATACGTAAAATAATGGATACTTTATCAATGTAATGATCATTTGCATGGTCGGTTTTTGCTACAGTTAAAGCCACCATTAAACTTATAATACATTCATTTTACAAATAACATTACTATATTTTAGGGATGGATAGGAATGACTTTTTTATTTTAAGACGGGAATGGGAGGGGAAATGTGCCAAAATATCGGGATTTGGGACGGGAACGGGAAATTCTAAAATTACTCTTTAGAATAATCTTAGATTTAAAGTATAGGAATTTCTAAACTAATATGATAAAACTTATTAAAGCTATAATATTAGAACCAGCTTTGATGGCTGCATGGTCTAAGGCATAAACTAGACTGGCGATGACGGGAATATTTAGTTTGATCTTGGCCGAGTGTATAAGGGTGGTTATTCCTAAATAGTTTCCCACACCAGGCATCTACACTGGGATCTCCTTCCACGTACATGTCAGTCAAAGCCATACACCGGCAGCCACAGTCTAACACATTATAAAATAATATACATTAATATCACAAGTGTGCAGTGATATAAAAAATTTAATTGAAATATGTATAAATAATTAACAGGTGTCATTTAAATAAACCATGTGTGAATAAACAGCCATCAACAGTGCTCTTTCTTACATTTATTAACTATACCATTTTAATTAGTGCTCGATCACGGAGCTATAGACAGCTGGTTAAACGGTATCTTTTCCGTACAGTGATGATAGGCGCTCAATCACGGAGTTATAGACAACCTAAACATCATCACAGCATTATTATATCAGGGAATTAATTCGTAGTGATTCAATCTACGCCCAATGCGGGGTGATTGATTCCATAGTCATACAATTGGTGCCCAAGGAGTGGCGATTGATTCCATAGTGTTACAATTGGCGCCCAATGCGCGGCTCCATTAATTCAATAGTGTTACAATTGGCGCCCAACGTGGGGCGAATGATTCCATAGTGTTACAAGTTTTCTAAATAACAAATAAGAATACTGTCTACAGAAGAAATTAACAGTGATGAGTCAGCAGTAACTGCTAGAACACCAGCACCGAGCGCCCCTTGTTTTGTTTCCTGGAGCACAATATTTTGTTTCCCGCCCAAAACCTTTCAGGAAAGGGTCGATCCCGCCCGACCTACAGAATAAATGAATTCCCGACCTCTTCCCAGGGGGTCGGGATCCCACCCACCCCTACTATATAATCATTTATAAATCCATTTAGTGTATTTAGTGAAGTACGAGAACACCAATTTATACTATATTATTAATCTTTATGTTTATAGCCTTAAAATCATGTTAATGGAAAAAACATGTTTATTGAACTTGGCTGTGGATTCAAACCCATTTCTCACTGTGTGTATGATTAAAATTTTAAGTTGTAAATTGAATGAGCTCATAAAACTTGTAAATAGCCTGTAAAGCTCTGCTTTACTTGTTTGTGAACATGACTGATTTTCTGCCCCCGATCCTTCCTTCTACACACCACTAAAGAGATTTATGGATATTTCGAGATGGAAAAACTAAAAATTCTATAAAAGAAACTTGATTACATATTCTTCAACACGTTTGATTTTGAACTGAGAAGCAATATTTCTTCTATTAAAGGTAATGTTTTAATTTCAGTAAAGACTGGAGACCAATGCAGATATATTTTATTAATTCAGGATGGGAGAGTTTCTTTAATGGGGTCATTTTATTATATTGACTAATCAGGAATCAAATTTGTTCCATGACAAATTTATAACATGCAGGACTCCCCTTAAATCAGTAAAGTAAATTAAAAATATTTATTTTCAGAAATGTTCATATCATTTTCTTAGTTACATTGATTTATGATCATTTTTATGTTTAGGAAGGTTCTGTAGGGGAAAGTGTGATGGCCTCAAGATTCAGCCAATGGTTCCAGCGGGATAGCCCAGTTGGTCAACATAAATCATCCAGCCGGCGGTCTTCTTTACAGGAGGACATTTTAAACAATATCATAAATGTTAAAGGTTAGTTCGTATTCTAAAATTGTCATGCACATTTAATGTCTTAAACATTATTTTTAGTAGAAAATTAAATATCATTCAATAAGAGAGAAACAGCACACTCCAAAAATATATATACTTTTTTTAAGTGCTTTACTGTGCTTCTAACTATATTTTTAACATGTATTGTTTGTATACATTGATTATTTGGTAGATAGTGACCACTAGCTGCTGGTAGCATACATAGTGGAGTGGGAATTTAGGAGAAAAGTAGGAAAACAATAAAGGTTAAGTGTGTGGAGGCTTAAAAATGAGGTGGAAATAGATGTATTTAAGAAAGGCAAGATGCTTAATGCCCAAGGATGAGATGCAAGGTGTAGAGGTAGAATGAGAATGTTATAAATAAAGTTTGTTCGGAGTTTCAGAAGCGGTTTATTGGAGGACAAGTGATAAGACGAATTGGAAGGTGACACTATGGTGGAAAAGTAGAGTGAAGGAAAATACAAGTTAGAGTTATGGTTAAGAAGGGAGAATGAGAAAGACAAGAGAAGAAGAAAAGTTACTATTGAATAAATATTTTGAGATATCCAACCTTGAAGAGGAGGGGGATGAGAGGGAAGTAGAAGCGCATGAAGAATTATAGAAGAGGAGCGAGTGTTTCCCACATGGAAAGAGGTGAAGGATACATTTAAAAGGATGAAATAGGAAAAATCACTGGGTGTGGGTAAACTAATTTTGGACTTGATAACAGCTATAGGAGAAGCAGTAATTAATTGGTTATATAGTGTCCTGAGAGTGATATGGAAAAAAAGGGTATTGATTTTTTAGGAAGGAGATAGGACATGATTATGAATTATAGGGGAATGACGCTGGTGTGTGTTTGTACAAGAATATATGAGAAGATACTGGAAAATAAAATAAGGGAAAAAAATTGGGGAAGAGGAACAACATATAGTTAGGAAACAGAGGTCTACAATAAACTTTGCCCTATGAGCTGTCGGGAAGACGGTATGAATTTGGGAAGGACTTGGTAATGATATCTATGAATATGGAGAAGGCATATGATAGTGTGGATAGAAATAAAGTACTGAAAGCGATGGAAGCAGCTGGAGGGGAAATATGATTTGTAATGAAAGTAAATAGTATTTATGAGGAAAACATGAGTTGTGTTAAGACTGAGAATGGCTAGACAGAGTGGTTCCAAATAAAAAATGGAGTGAAGCAGGGGAGTGCTCTCTCACCACTATTGGTAATGGTAATGGAATGGTCATGGATAAAGTCACAAGGAAACTCTGGGAGGAGAGAATGAAAACCATGATGTTTGCAGATGACTTAATGATTGCTATTGGGAGAAAGGAAATGGAAGCTCTGGAACAGCTACAGGAATGGAATGAGGAAGTGAAATATTCTGTAATTAACTTTAACCTGGCAAAGTGTGAAGTTGTAATGACAAGTAAAATAATGAGGCATAGTTAACTATAGAGTTTAATGGTGTACAGCTGAGAAAGGCACAGTGTAAATTATCTTGAAAACAAAATTGTGGCTAGGGGTGAGAGTAGAGAAAATTTCTTAAGAAGAGGGCAACAAGGGGAGTTGTTCTATCAGTAGGTTAGAGACCTATGGAAAAGAGAATTCACATATACAGCAGAAATATGGGCATTAAATAGAAAGGAGAACAAATGATGGAAGGATAAAGGAAAATAGAGGCAGTTTACTTAACTATCTGACCAGATGCTGATGATGATGTTAAATCAATTAATCAAATGTACCTCTCAAGGGTACAATATTTGTTACATATAATCCAATAGTGAGATCTTAGGCCACATTAACATTATATAAAATATGTTTGTGGAAAATTTGATAGATCTTTCTCGGGTCAATACTTTAGTTGACCTTGAAAACTACCTTCCGCCCCCTCTCCTTTTTCTATTAAAAATAATCTTTAACCCACTGTTATTAAAACCCTCTTTGTTGGAGAGTAAAAAACATAACCCTTAACTTATCAAGTGAAATGGCATGCAAGGAATCATCTTCCTTTCGGTTTATCCTCACTAAAATCCCCACTAAGTAGCTACAGCTCCCTTCCCATCTCTATCTTGCAATTGTTAATAAGTACACAACTACCTGCTGAGCATAACGATACTTGAACAGTTACAATACAGTAGAACCTTAATTATCCAGGCTAATTAAGACCTAGGATTGTCTTTATTATTGAATACCTAGATGATTGATCTTATATTGAGTATGTTGAGTGTGTTGTTACCAATAACAATATAAGAATGGAAATGGAAATGGATATGGAAATTTGCATTTGCGAGAACTTGATTTCACTCATATGCTTCTATTCTAACCCCGGCCTTAGGCAAAGATTGCCTTGTCAATAGATTGTGTTCATTTGTTCACTCAATTTGTGAAATGGGCTATGTTTGATTTCAAAAAATTGATTTATTTATTGCCATAATTGGTTTATAATCGCCAGAGTTAGCTTAGTAGCCTTTTATACAGGTGCCAATAGAATTGTTTGTAGGGGTAGATCGGCGTTTAACACACAATTAAACCAATAAAGGATTACTATTAAAAACAATGGAAGACTCGGTTAATTTTATAGAAGAATTTAGCTATTTTATATATTCCCTTTAAGAAAAGCGAGTATACCAGCTATTTTATTTATAAGCAGAAAATTATAGGCAAATATGAAAATATTCCAGTATTATCCTAAAGGATATGAAACTATATAAAAAAAAAGCTCAATGTACCCATACGAGATTCACACCTTTACCTTTGGAGTCAAATTTAAAAATAACAGCCATTATGATAGTAGTATTTTCATTGGTATATATCATAGGCTCAGACCTTTGATGTCCTCATCTTCACTCCCCATAACTAAATTATTAAATACAATGTTTTATAAAATAGTAAAATTCTTATTGGTTTATTAAAAAAAAAATTAAAAAAGTAATCAAACTATGTTGGATAATTATATTAAGGGTGACCTGTCGGTCTAGGTGTAAGGTGTCAGACTTCTGTGCAGGAAGTTCAGGGTTCAATCCTTGGTCCCGGCACAGATTTATAAAATTGCTGAACGCTTCCTTCACTCCTGATAAGCCATGTAATTATCACATAAAAAGCAGATAAACAAAAGAAACAACATTTTTACATTGGTAGGCTTACATGTGCTCAATACTTTTATTTTTCCTTTACCGCCACGTCTTGTTACCAGTTTGGGTTATATGCCTATGTACTAATTACGTTAATGGTTCTAGGGATTATAGAACTTACATTTATAGGAAGTTAACCCGCATTTTTATGGAGGGAGGGTAGAAAACATTTTGGAAAAACCACCCTCAGTACACCCGACCGAGATTCAAACCTTAATCTCCTGTGATTGCCAGTCTAGTTTACTGCGAGACTAGCCCGTTGGATTACGCGGCCACCAAAGCGAGTTTTATTATGTTCAGATTAATTTTAATAGTTGCTCATATTCAATGCTTGTATATTAGTTTATTATAAATCTAAATAGGTTTAATATAAATCTAAATAGGTCTAATACAACAATATCAGTGACAATAGGATGATACATTATTTACATATTTGAAAATACAAATTAAACCACTATGAATTATATTAGGCCTATTTGAAAGTGTGGGTTAAAGTTGATTTACTCTACAAAAGTTGTAAGAAAAAATATGCGACCTCACCCCAATGCACCTGAGAAAAGAGAGGCTCCGAGGGGTAAGCGGAGAGTTAATCTGCTTCTTGTACCTGCACAAGACACCAGACAAAATATTGACATACATCTGAGGAATGGCTTGATTGATATTGCTGGGGTAGGCAGGCTAGTGGTGGTGGTGGTAGGTTGGTTATAATAGATTTCCCGGGAGAACTTTGATGAACTAATTTATACTAACCTTATTGGATAACTATGATAATTCTATTTGTTTGTTAATTAGAAAAAAAAATATGTACCTTTATTTGCGCTAAAATCCAATGTTTGTACTGATAAAAATTTGATTCCACTCACAAGGGGGAAAAGGCCAACTTTTTATCAATTTAATAAATTAATTGCTAGGATTCAATAAAATATCTTTAAGTACAAACATAGAAATTTATTTGACCTACAAGATAAAAATATACCCCATGCTCCTTTGATATTTCATAGTCCCAAAAAGTCCGAGAAAATAGGCAGTGTTTATGCACTTTTCTTAGCCCTTCCATTCCACCTTAAATGAAGAATTATTTTTAATTCTTTCTGTTTGAGGTGCCGTGATTTCCCAAAGTTAAAATATCATTCCTGCACAGGCCTACATTAAACATAATTTGGTTGTTATGTTTACAGAACTTAGTGACACCAGCATCTTTATTCCATCTTTGTCAGAGTCAGACACATACTTTGCGCCCATCTCTCCTGCGGCTAGCACAACTTCATTGTCTCTTCCACAAAGCAGTTGTCTGAAAAGTAATGGCAATTTTAAGGTTAATCCTAGCCTTCTACTAGAAATGTTACACAGGGGCTCAGATATTTCTGAACTATCAGCATCTGCCATTAACCCATCCATTAAGGACCTTGGTAAGTATTTTTAGATTCTTATCATTGGAAAAATTATGATTTCATTTCTTTTAAAATCGTATCCGATAACATTATTCAATTTGTTTTGATGAACTAATATGGCATGATGTTTAACACATTCAATTTATTTCTATTAAAATCTTTAAATAAAGTAAAATATGAATCACTTAATAGATATAGATATTAGTTTTTAAAGTGTGTGTGAATCAGAAATTTAACAAAGCTTTATTTAATATTTATTAAAGTGTATTAAGCAAAATTTAACAAATGTAATTAATCAAATGATAGAATTGTAGAAAAATAAAGAACAAATAAAAATAAAAAGTAAAAAGTAAAATAGATATTTACATTCACATCATTATTTTAATAATCATATTGCAGCTTCTTCTACCCGTTTGGGATATATGCACTCTGTACTGATCGCCTCTTTGAAAGGTGACCAGTTACACTTATTAAGTTAAATAAAAAATTTATATGCGTTGCCAAGACTGAAAGAAAGCATAAGTAGATAATTAGCATAGTAAATAGATAATTAATCAATACAAAGGAGGTTAAGATACTTATTCAAAACACGTGGTTTCCCACGTGATTAATTTTAAATCATAACCCAATTACAAAAGGACTGTATTATTTATTAAATGAATAAAAGATAATAAAACAGAATAAAAAGGTAATAAAACATAATAAAAGATTAATTTAAAATAAAAGAGAACATTTGCATTTACTACATTACCGATTTGTTTAAGGTATAAATAAAGGATATCTCCTGTAGAACAGAGAAAATCAAAAATAAATTTATCTAATTAATACAAAGAAAATAGTCTTCTACCATTATACTTAATCCCCTGTTCTATTAAATTTTAAACAACATGGTTTATAGGATGCCGATTGATACAAAACCATAATATAAAAAGAACCAGGCCACGTGGTGGACACTTTCTAAGTTACATTAGAATACCACAAAAAATTGCATAATAAATTGAAAACTAAAAGGTAATTAATAAAACAACATAACTACACGGAAACTTTAACCCATAACTTTAAAAACAAAAAAGAAATAAAAAGGAAAAAGACTACATGTTAATTTAGAAAAGATACTTGAATAAAATTAATAATAAGAAAGAGAAATAAAAAATTATGTCTCACGTTGTTCAGATCCAAAAAGGGAATGGCCGAGGTAAAGTCGTAATTTTCCTTAACAGGAAACTGTGATTAATGAATAGGCCAATCAGAGACTTTTAACATAAAAAGGACCAATTATAAATAATTGAAGACTTAACATTTTTAAAATAAAAGATATAAAAGAACCATTAAGGTAAAATTACATATATAAAAAAGATACAAAGAGATTTAATTATTTAATACATATTGAAATAATAGTTTATAAAAGATTATTAAAACTTCCGTTTCCACTAAATCTCCATTTAGATCGCCATATTGCGAAACTACTCCTAATTTAAAGTTTGTCCCCTAGGCTTCGCCACTCACCATTAACAGTAACATCAATGTCGATAGAACTTAGGTCCATTCATAATTAACAGTACATACTCCCCCCCCTCAAACTGGGGCACCACTCCGCAAGGGGAAGTTCTTTTCACACAAGGAAATAGTATTATTACCACTGACGATATTAAGGGCCAAAGAAAGGTATTCCCTACAAGTTTGGTAAGTCTCAAACAGTTTGCGAACAGTACTTTTTTCAATAATGGCACACTTTTATCGGTCTTTCTTAACTCTTTTTAGGCACAATATTATAATATGTTTCAGAACACAAACATGAACTGTTATTAGTGTTTATAGTTTAAAGTGAAGTAAATATCAGAAAAATCTGGACACATGATAAAAATTTAAAGTTCAGAAATACCAGACAAAACATCACAGTTTGTTAGTAGTGTTGTTTGGAGCATAGATCAACTGGTATGAAAGTTTGATCATAGTTGCATGGGCCCATGCATATAGATGAAAATCAGTAAAATCACTTGTTCCACACTGAGAGGCGTCCCTCCCAGAGTGTATTGTAGAAGTTGAGGTTTGTCACACCAAGGGATCCTCTTGGGTGATTGTGACCGAAGACAGCCTGTTGGTGAGTGGACGAAGTGGAGACATCCAGAAGTAGTCCGAATAGGTATGCAGATATCGATGTGTGGCGATCTGGGATGATTCAGAGGAACCGGCTATCCTGATACATACAAAAGAAAACAGCAGAAACCACCAACCTATTTTCTTTTTTAAAAATTATAATAATAAAAAAGGGGTAAAAAATATATATAAAAAAACAAATCGGTAATCATTCATACATCCAAACACACACCCTTTCACACTACTATTATCTAGATTGAGGAACAATGTTCCTTGTCAAATTTTGAGAAATAAAAAAAATTTAAAAAATCCGTGAGACAACAAAAAATATTATGAAGAGATTTTAATGAAGGTCCAAGACAAATTTTGAAAATTATAGCTCTTAATAAAACAATTTAAATTTAATTGGTAAAGTTTCCGTGTATATTTTTTTTATTAAGTAATTTAGCACTAAAAAAACTAATCTAATGCTAACAATAACATTCATACCCACAATCATCCAAACAAGAAAAGTTACAAAATATTAATACACAAGTCCTTTTTTATATAAAAAAATTGTCCTGTGACCTGATTTTTTATTTATTAATCGGCAACCCAAAATTAACAGACATCATATTCATTAAACAAGATTTAGTTACTAGTAACCTTCCCATAAAAACCAGAACATATTTTAAATCTTAAAACATCTTATATACAACTCAACACAAGTTGACATTCTAATAAACAGACAACTATTAATAAAGTATGCATTACTGTATGTTTTCTCCAAGTTGTCCTTGGGACTCCAAATTGTTTTAGACAGTTACATTAATCAAGTTTGGTTACAAAAAACACAAAACAAAAGGTTTTCTCTTTCTAATTTTTACAAAGAATTAAAAGGCCTCAACTGAGATACATGTGCTATCCTGACAAAACTGTTGTTTTCAGGGTCAGCCAAACTTACAGAAACAGGAGTAACAAATTTACTAATAATCAAAGGTTTAGAATAGATTGAAGATAATTTTGCTGAAATCTGGTCTATTTTAAAGCTCTTGTTGTACAGTCTAAACAGAACTCTATCCCCAACTTTATACTTTACCTCTGACCTACCTTGGTCGTATCTTTTCGCCAGGGCGGAGTGAGCCTTTTGTAAAGATTCTAAGGCTGCCGCCCACTTAACATTCGTGGCCGGGTTAGGGGGACTTTCTAGAAGTTCATCAGTAAGAGACCATTGTAACATTAATGGGTGTTGTAATTCTCTACCCAAAAACAAACTTGCAGGGGTACAATTTACTGATTCATGTACAGCAGAATTAAAAGCCAAAACGAGAGCAGGAATACAAGTATCCCATAGATTGTGTTGATGTCCGGCATAAATGGTTAGTGCTGCCCTTAAGTTTCTATTGAATCTTTCTGCTTGAGAACTTTGTGGATAGTAGGGTGCATGAAAAATATGTTTAATACCAGCTTCAAAACACATATTGTTGAAAACAACTGACCTAAATTGAGACCCATTATCAGTTACAATTTCACAAGGATATCCTAATCTAGAAAAAACTAAGTTCTTAAGAATTTCCACAGTTTTCACAGCTGACGCTTCCCTCATGGGAAAAACTTCCACCCATTTTGAAAACCCATCTACTAACACAAGTAGCATAGTATTCCCATTCTTAGACCTAGTTAATGGACCCACATAATCAATAAAAATTCTTTCCCATGGCCTGGTAGGAGTGTGAGAAGACAAAAATCCAGTTTTGCTGGGGTACGGTTTTGCACGCTGGCAAGGTTCACAAGATCTGACATGCTTTCTTACATCTCCAGGGAGTCCATTCCAATAGAAATCATTCTTAATTCTGTTTGTAGTTTTGAGAATACCAAGGTGACCACTTATTGGTAGAGAATGAAAATATTTTATGATCATAGGAATTAATAATTCCGGGACTACAACTTTGAATTTGTTACATTTAGGTGGTTTGAAAAGTAGGAGATTGTTCTTAATTTTGTAGCCAGGAATAATTTCTCCTTGTTTAATGCGATTAACCAGATTGTTTATATGTGCGTCTGATTTTTGATGTTCTTGAATAGAAATGAAAGATTGCGGTACAGATTCTAAAATATTTACAGATGGAATTTCAGAATTTGGTTCTTGGAAGATTCGTGACAAACAATCAGCTACAGCATTCTCTGATCCTCTTACATGAGTTACGTCAAAAGCAAATGAAGATATTCTCAATACCCAGCGACCAATTCGGCCTAGCTGTTTAGGATGTTTAAGAAGCCATGATAAGGCTTGGTTATCTGTAATAAGTTCAAAACGTCTATGTTCTAAATAAGACCTAAACTTTTCCATACCAAACACTACCGCTAATGCTTCACGCTCGTAGATGGAATATTTTCTTTCCAAAACTGACAATGTTCTCCCAGCAAATGCAACTGGTACAAGATCTCCATTGATTCTTTGTTGAAGTACAGCTCCTAAAGCTATATCACTACTGTCAGTTGCCAGTACAAAGGGAAGATCAAAATTTGGCATATGAAGTACAGGAGGAGTAGATAAGGCTTTTTTAAGACTGTTGAAAGCTTGTTGTTGAGGTTCTTGCCAGACAAAAGGTACATTTTTCTTTTTAAGGTGATTGAGTGGACCTGATATATGTGAAAAATTTGGGATAAACTTAGAATAAAAACCAATCATTCCTTGGAATCGAGACAGTTCTTTTACATTTTTAGGTTGAGGAAAGTCTGTGATGATCTGAGTCCTTTCAGAGGCAATAGAAATAGTACCATTAGAGATCACATGTCCCAGAAAATTGATCGAAGTTTGCCCCAAGGTTGTCTTGTCAGGATTGACAGTGAGGCCAGCAGATTTCAAGCGAGTAAAGATTTCTCTAAGGTGAATCTGATGTTCTTCCCAGGATTCAGAATAAATCAATAGATCATCTAGATATGTGAAAACATATTTGAACTTAATGTCCCCAAAAATAATGTCCATAAGTCTACTGAGACAGGACGACCCTACTGTTAAGCCGAATGGCATACGCTTAAAACAGTAAGTAGCCCAAGGTGTTGCAAATGCAGTGTACTTAATAGAACGTTGAGTAAGAGGACATTGATAGTATGCCGAATTAAGATCGATGATAGACATGAACTTGGCTCCACAAAGATGTTGAAACACATTATCAATATTAGGTAAAGGATATGAATCAAAAACAATATGTTGATTTACTTTCCTATAATCCACCACTAACCGAAAACCTTTATCCTTTTTAGGTACAAGAAAACATGGTGATGCATATTCAGAAGATACGTTACAAATCACATCTTCTCTTAACAGTTTATCAGTAATTTCCCTCATGGCTTTCAATTTGACAGGATTGCATTGATAGGGAGCACAGCGCACAGGTTTTTCACAATTGACCATAATATCATATTTTACTAAGTTGGTCGAACCTAAATCTTCTGTTAGAACAGTAGGGAATTCTTCTTTGAACTGTTTTAGAAGTAGATTTTGATTGCTGTGGCTATCAGCCAAACCCACAAATATTTTGTCTAATATTGACAAGAAAGGGTATTTTACATTGTGAAATTTAAAATGGTAAACATTGTCACATAGAGAAATAATCATACAAGAGAAATTCACAAAGTCAGAACCTAATAAAATTGCATATTGAGACAGGGGGGCAACATAAAATTTAAACTTCCAAGAGAATCCCTGAATGTTTACACTCACTAATACTGATTCTTTAACCATCACAGGACTGGAACCAAAATTAGCAACAGGAACATTACACTCTTGTCTTTCGACAACACACTTGGACTTAGCCAGTTCCTCCATACAAAAAGTGGAAATAATAGAGCAATTGGCACCAGTGTCAACAAGAGCAGGATAATAATTATTCCCTAATCTGACAGGAATAATAGGAACGGACGTAGGCATGCAATTGGTTTGAACTTTTTGAAAATTTGCTTCTTGAATCGGTTTTTTATTACGGACAAGATCCCGATTCTGTACCTTCTCCGAAATTAGTTTTTTGGACAGGAAAATTTCGTGTGACCATATTCCCCACACTTCCAGCATTGTTTGTTGTTAAACCTAGGGCCATTTGACTGATTTTGATTTTGAAAATTGCCTCTACGATTTGGGCGTGAAGGACAAACTTGACTTAAGTGCCCTACTCCCCCACACTTCTGGCAATGTGTGACATTTTTAGTGTACCTTGGTACAGACTGAGTTTCATTTCCAGGAAAAGTATTTGCTCTATTTTGAGATTGTGGCAGAGAAACTATGGGTTGATTATACACATATTGAGGCTCATTTGGAGGCACAAAGAGGTTAGGCATAGTGTCGGAATTTAGTTCAGGTTTAGTCGTGATTGAAAGGTTAGGGTTGAATTGAAGATAAGGTTGAGGTGGCTCAGTAAGCTTGCCCGATGAGAACTGTTGATTGAAACGAAGATCGGAGAGAAGTTCATCCTCCACCGATTCCACTAAGGTCTCCAATTGTCTAATGGTGAGTGGCCTGACTCCACCCAATCTTAATCTAACCTGGGGTGCAGAATTGGAAATGATTGTGTAGGCCAACACATTTTCAGTGATCGGGAGATTGAGGGTATCTGCAGTGTCCAAACATGCAGAAACAAATTCCCTAAGGGATTCTAATGGGTTTTGAAGTCTATTGAAATACTTCATTGCAAGAATTGAAATGTCGTGTGAAGTGAGGCATTTTTTTTATGATATTTTCTTTCAAGGTTACCCACGGTACTCCAATTTGCATGGCCTTACCCCATAGTTCCATTAACATACCAGAGGTAAGAGAAAATGAGGCACTTATAATATCGTTTTCAGGGAAAGCTCCCAATTTCACCAATTTACATATTTTCTGAAGGAAAATAAAAACAGACTCAGGTTCATTAATGTTGGGAGGAGAAATATTTTTCATGAGATTGGTCAATTGGTCATAATTAACAGTACAACTCATGCTAATGTTTAATGGTAGGTTGGTTGTGAGATGAAATGTAGGACCCCCCAGTATAACGTGGGATCCGAGTCACGGTGAAGGCCTGGCACTCCACACATTTACAAGTTGTGATTCATACAAGTCTTGTCAGAGGTGAAGTAAGGGTTTGGCAATCAGATAAAGTTGTGCCGGGACCAAGGATTGAACCTCGGACTACCAGCACAGAAGTCTGACACCTTACCCCTAGGCCGCCAGGTCACCTTCTCGGGAAGTAGTAGTAGTAATAGTAGTAGTAGTAGAGTGGTAGTGGTAGTAAAATTGAAAAAAAATCTAGCTTCAATGATGCCAACTTGGTTATTCTGTAAGACAAATTATATGTATGTTTATCTATATTTCTGTGAATAGTAGGTGGTACTATTGTTGCAACAGTGTTGAAGTCACTCCTGGTTAGCGAATATTTAGGTTGAATGATTTTTTAAACTTAGTGATCCGTTGATGTGCAAGCTCAATAAATCAAAGCTAAAAAGAAGGGAACTGGCACATCATTGAATCACTAAGACTAGAAAACCACTTAACCTAAATATTTGTTAGCTAGGCCTGATTTTTAACCCTATTAAAATACTAGCATCACCTACCTATCATTCATCCACATAACAATAGATGGACCTCGAGATTATTTCAAAATTACTAGAGAATTTGGCATCCTGTACCACCAAATTGGCATCACTGAAGCTAGATTCCTTTTAAGTTTTATTGCTTCTACTACTACTACTACTACTACTACTATTACTACTACTATTACTAACTACTACTATTACTAACTACTACTATTACTAACTACTACTATTACTAACTACTACTTTTACTAACTACTACTTTTACTTCTATTACTACTTTTACTACTACTACTACTACTACTACTACTACGAGTCGGTGACCTGGCGGTCTAGGGGTAAGGTGTCAGACCTCTATGCTGGCGGCCGGGGTTCAATCCTCGGTCCCGGCACAGATTTATTTACACATTAGCGTAAGTGCGTATAACCCGAATGGGTAGTAAGACGCGGTGCTAATAATAATAATAATAATAATAATAATAATACTTGAGGAATCTGCATTAGGATCATTGACATATGAATGGTTCAGTGCCAGGGTTGCATAAACAACAAAATTTTATAATCACTGGTTTATTTTTAGCATGGGAGTAAATGATCATATCTATGTGTGCCAAGCTTGTTTAACCTTCCCAATAGCTGTGTTCAATGCTGCCATCTAATCTAAGGTTAGGCAGTTAGGACTAAAAGGTAGGTTGTGTGAGCCATAGTTGCCTTGCCAACAACAAACATGGGGGATGAGCAGTCAGACCTTGAACGTTCTCAGTATTTTTGAAGATAATAGTGAAATTGACAAATATTACAAACCAAATTATGGATATTTGGGCTCATCAGGTATGTGTTATTTGTAATATGTATAGCTTTATCAACAACTTATTTATTTAAATTGGTTTTTGATGTATTGAAAATCATGTATGGTTTAAGCAAGTTTGTCTCTAATAATGTTCCAAAACCCATAATAAATGTAGAGGGATAGGCATAATTTTGTGATAAATATTTTAAATTAATTTTCGACAATATTTGTGAATATATTGCAATTGTATGCAGCTTTAGCATGTATGTGGGGCCTGAAAGTGATGCATCTCGTGGGGCTCAGGAGCTGTCATCATGCCTTCTGAATCATATCAACAATGTTCTTCCATCGACAACCAAAAGTTTCTCTCTCTACAGTGACAGTTGTGGTGGGCAGAGCCATAATATTAAAGCAGCTCTCGTCTTATTTTACGCTTTACAAAATCACCCGAATCTTGAAGTTATGAATAAAAAAAAATCATTCCTGGCCACAGTTTTGATAGCTGTGACATGGACTTTGGAATCATCGAGAGGTCTAAGGGTTATCAAGAAGAGAAGTATGCGTTCCTGAAAAGTGGTAAAAAGTCATAGCGGGATCAAAGAAAAGAAACCCAAATTTCCAGGTCCATCTTATGACCATTGAACTGTTCTATAATTCAAAGACACTTGAAAGTGAAGTAACATACAGGCAAATATATATAGATAAACACAAAGTGGAATGGTTTAAGATACAAAGTTTACAGTACGGGAAAGGTGAATCTAAATAACTCTTTTACAAATACAGCGTTAGAGCCTTAGTAGATTTTGATGTGGTTGACGTAACACGAAAAGGGAATCCTATCCCGAGAGTTTTCTCGGCATTTGTAGCTTTTAAATTCCAAAGGTAGGGTAGTTACAAAGGAGAAGAAAAAGGACTTAATGTCTCTGCTAAAATACATTCCACCAATTCATCACAACTTTTATCGAAGTATTAAAGTGGAAGGCGAAGGACTAAACACTCCTGAGATGTTGGATGTAACAGATGAAGACAGTGATTTAAATTTTCCTTTATTTTAACTTTACTATACTTTTATTTACTTTATTTAGTATATTATGTTTGTTCCACATTTTCCTTTGTGAGTCTAATAAATAACAAAATAGTTTTGATTATTATCTTCTTATCTTATCCTCAACTTTCTTCACCAAACCTTATGCATTAAAAAATAATTTTTTAGGGCCAAATGTGCCTAAACATCGTTTACTCCACACTTAAGGACTTGCAATTTAATTTTTTTAGGGCCAAACTTACCTATAATTTATTTTTTTATTTTTATTAATTTCTATGTCAAGGATATTTTTAAATTATTCTTTTACATGGGCTAGACAGCCCCCAATACATAACAGAATGAACATTATTTTTATCTGAGAAGTCATAATTTAAAAAATAATGTCCGAGTTTGAACTTCAATATCTCATTTCAGAGTAAATGTTTAGGCAGCTCTGGCACTGAACCACTCGGATTGAAATATGGTTAAATTTGTTTTTGGGTTTTTACTTTTATTTATGTTTTATGTTTCAACTATGATTTTACCTATTACATATAATATTATATTAGATTTAATACAATTTTCATTTAAATGATTTATTTCACTAGTAGTTTTAAAAAAGTATGGTTTTGGGAAATTACATTTTAAAATCGGCAAACAGTTTGTAAGCCAGGCGTATTATTGTTTGTTTTTTTAAATTTAAAAATACAATTTTTACATATTCTTAATCTTTATCTCAATACTACATGTATTTTAATTTTATGGTAAGAAACATTTAAAGTGATGTGTTGAATCCACTATTTTAGAATTCTGAATCTTGAATCCCAATCTCCAATTTACCTTTGAATTTCAAATGTGAATGTTTGGGGAAAAAAAATTATTAACACAAGAGGAAATAGAACTATGATGGAATAATAGAAAATTAAACTAGTAACTAAGTATTGACACTCTTTCATATAATCCATTCAACAGAACATTCATACATACTATTGAGTGTTTAATTATTTGTCTGTGGTCTGATTTTTATGCTCACCCTATAATTATAAAGGGTTTTGAACCACTAATAAGCAGTATTCGATATCTAAAACAAATTTCATTTGCGTTATTATAAGAAAAAAATATAGGTCTTGAATCCTCAAATCTTGATCCCTAAGATGTTGAGGGATTTGAAGGATTCTAGGTCACATTACTATAAATCAAAACTTATGTTCATTATTCACATACAGTGTTAGTTATTGTTTATTACTTTGTTAACTGTTTTTCTTACTATTAGTCTTCCACATACACACGTTTTTATTTTTTGTTTACTCTTTTTCTTCCTATTTGTTTTCCGCCTGCACATGGCTAAAATCATTTAGATTTTTGTGATAGTCATTGATTTTTATCTGAGTGATTAAATAACAACATTTTAGAGATTTTTTCATGTTTAACTTCTTTGTATAATTTAATTGGCTTTTGTGAGATTGCATTTTTAAAGATAAGTTTGATTAAGCCATATAAAATACTTCATCTTCTCTTTAAATATATCAAAAAGAAATACACACTAAAATGGACACTCAGTTTACCTTCCTTGCTTCTGCTTTGACGCTACTTTCCAGGGCTCGGCAAACACTTGATCGAGGGCCAATTTTCAGTTGATCGTGTAAGAAAACTGCAAGTTAGACTTGGGTCCTCTAAAATTGAAAAAATATCAAAAATATTTCACATAATTTTTGGGAGTGACCAAAATAGCTTTGGTTGGTCATAATTAATACTGTTAGTGTGTTCCCATGTTAGTGGTTTGTCTAATTTTGTAAACAAACGAATGGTGAGAGGCAAATAATAGATATTTGCAGGTCTATATTCTCAAAATCACAGCAGATCCAAGCACTTTTGTTAAGCTTTGTTTTGTTTGAAAAAAATCTAGCACAGTGAACCTGCCCCTTTGCCTTTCAGTGGAATAACTTTATGCGAGTGTAACTGTGTTCAAAGTTTCACATGTGCCAGCTACGAAGGAAAAACTCTTTCTAATGGAAAGTTCGTGAAGGAGGCCTTAACTGGAGCTGCTGTTGAACTATTTTCTGAATTCACAATAATAAAAAATAATATTAAGTGTTATTGATTCTGTCCAAAAATAAGCTTCCACTTTCACATGTCAATTCAAGCTCATGGTCACATATTTAATCAAACAGTTTAAGCCAAATATAGAAACCTTTTATTTCTAAACATTTTACAGATATTTAAATCTAAGGCTTTTAGACACAGTTCAACCAAGCATTATAAAAAGATCAATGGTTTTTCCAGTTGAACAGGAACCAGGCTCTTGCTCTTTTCGGAAACCTCTTACGTATGTAGAATGTCATTAATGCTGTTTTAAGAAAAGTTAACAGCACTCAAACATTAAAAGATTGTTCAGAAAGTTTATAAAATAACTAGATTGTCAAACTAGAGAACTTCTTCACAACTATGTTCATCAGCCAAATGAAATCAGTCCATATCTGATTCAAAGAGATGCTTCCTAATATAATAATAATCACAATCATCATCATCCTCAACAGCTTCCAATCACTGGTCAGGTCTATTTGGAACAAAAGCCTCACCAACATATTTTTTTCTACCCACCACCTCTCCTCCACAATGACCTAGTCTTCTCCTCTCTCCTTCTGCACTCCTTTCAGCCACTTCTCCTATGTTCATTCTCTTAGCCTCTTGTCCTCCACTTTAATATTCACCATCTTCTCTTTGGTATCTTATCCTCCTCCATTCTCTTCACATGACTGTACTACCTAAGTTGTGCCTTTTCTATCCTGTCTTGCACTGGCTCCTCAACTATTCCTCTTGCCCTTTCCTTCCTCATCCTATTCATCCTTCTTCAAATAAAATATCAAAAAGAAATGGACATACTCACTACCCAAAACTGGAGGATCCGGAATTGCTATACATTTTGTATTTCTTCTTTAAATAACAGTTGATTGGACTAAATTTGGGACTCTACATTGACCAAAAAAAAATCATGAATATGATTTTTAAGGTTTAGCCATTTTCAAGAAAATTTAAATTTTAGCGAATCAACTTTTATGAAAGTTATTTTTAACATTTCTCTTAAAAAGGGTTGTTGATGATTTTGATTACAAAAACGTTGAGCTGGAAAAATCACTGAAAATCATCAATCATCTAATAGACTACTTTGCTTGACGATACAGTAGCCCCATGGCTTCTTTGGTGCTGACTGACAACTCACAGCTGACAGCTCACTGCTTTGAAAAGCTACCAGACTAAATTATGTATCCCTACGCTGAACCATATGATTGGCAAAAACATGTGTTTAGCAGCTGTCACTTCTGACAGTCAAAATTTAGGTATATACCTAAATGTTGACTGTCAGAAGTCAAAATTTAGGTATATACCTAAATGTTGACTGTCAGAAGTCGGCTGTGAGCTGTCAGTCAGTACCAAAGAAGCCATGGGGCTACCTTTTTTTTGTACCTAAGGTCTGGGAAAATACACCATTTGCAATAGTCCCTAACTAATTTTTTTCTTTTGATATTAAAGATTACTTTGAGGAAGTTCATTTTTTTTTCTTAAATCAACTTAATTTTATTACATTGGAAATAAAAATCATTACAGTCAAAGTTATGTTGACTTGCCACATTGCCTTTTATCCACATTTCTTATGTTTCATAATAGTTTTATATTTATCCTACAAATTAATAATATTTATAAGAAAAGCAGTTAGTCTGATATGAAAATACACATTTTAATTATTCTATATTTTCTTTCTAGATAATAGGGTAAGTATTGAGTAAAGAATGAAACTAAGGAATATATAAGAGGTATAGAGGGGAAAATAATAAATTAAATTAGAGTATAGAAATAATGGGTGATAAGGTTGTAAGTCAAAGAGGGTTCAAAAGTGTTGCTGACCCCTAGTATATAATCCATCTATTTAAAACGCCTTTCAGCATAAACAACTCGGTGGACTTATTGATGTTCATATCTTAATAATCTTAGTTTGGTAACATTTTCATGGATCTAGAACTGTATTTATGTGTCAAATATGAGGGGGGGGAACCCAAAATAAACCGGATTAAAAGTGCTTGGCCGTTCCTAGGCGTAGTAGAGAGTTCTCCCGCTAGGTGGGTGGGTCTACTAGAGACCTTCCCAAATCAGTTGCCCAAGTGGCGTCTGTGTAGAAGGCTACGTTTGATTGTAGTGTTAGTTTTTCTCAACTGTTCTTGTTTTCTGCCCGCGAAATCGTTATGGTAGATTTAAAGGAACTAAGAGTGTTTTTGAAATTTTGCTTCCTGCGTGAAAAATCGGCAACGTAAGATTACCGAATGTTTCAACAGGCTTTCAAGAAGGATGCTATGAGCCGCACACCAAACATGGCAAGATGAGTTTTGAAGCTCATCCTCGTTCTGGGCGACCTTCAACATCTCGAAACGACAAAAACATTGAAAAGATCGAGGATCGTCGCTTCACAGTTGATGAAATTTCAGAACAGACAGGTTGTAGCTCGTGCCAGTGGATTTTGACTGAGCATTTGCAAATGAGCTGTGTTGCCACTAAATTTGTTCCTCGCCTGCTCACACAGGATCAAAAAAGAATTCCTCTTAATTTGAGTTTTTTTCGATGTTCGTGGAATTGTACAGCGGGAATTTGTCCTCCCTGGTCAGACTGTTAATCAGCACTTTTATTTGGAAGCTTTAAGATGTTTGAGGGAGGATGTGCGAAGGAAACACCCTGAACTCTTGCGATCAGGTGACTGGTTCCTTCACCATGACAACGCCCCTGCACACACGATATTGTCTGTGAACTGCTATTTAGGCTCTCGTTCCCCACCCTCTGTATTTGCCAGACCTAGTCTCGTACGACTTTTTTTCTGTTCCCGAGAATGAAAAAAAAAATCTAAAACAGAAGCGTTTTGATGGTGTGGAGGCTGTAAAAACAGCTTCGCACAGGGCACTTGACTATATCAAAGTTGAAGAGCTCCAGAGGTGCTTCAAACATTGGGAAAAAAGACTGGACAAGTGCATCACATCTAATGGTAGAGTACTTTGAAGGAGATTGAAAAATTTTGTAAAAATACTTAATAAATTAATCTTTAGAGCAAAAGTTCAGTTTATTTTGGTTCCCCCCTTGTACATTGCTATAGAAAAATGGATTTCAAAGCTTTGGCACCATTGAAATGATCCTAACTAGACAAATGTTGGCATATCTCTGCTCATAGTCACTCATATTATACTTTTAGTCTTAACCTCATTAAATATTCATTAACATAAGCAATATTTATTACCAGTTTTTATCTCAAATATTTCCTAAATGCTGTACATATATTAAGAAGTTGTCACATGTCTAGATGAAACAACTTCAAAATTTAAAATGAAATTATGTACTATATATATATATACTAGCAGTCCCGCACGGCGTTGCCCGTGAACCACTGTAGTATAATAATTATATAAGCTTGACAACCCCCTCCCCCCCACGNTGTGGTATAAGAATTATATACGCTTCACAACCCCCCTCCCCCCCTCCACGCTGCCCGTTACACACTGGTATAAGAATTATATAAAGATATTAAAAAAATGTCTAAAAATTATAAAAAAATATTAAGGGTGGACAACCCTTATCACTAAGGGGTATGAAAAATAGATGTTGGCCGATTCTCAGACCTACTCAATATGCTCACAAAATTTCATGAGAATCGGTCAAGCCGTTTCGGAGGAGTACGGGAACGAACATTGNAATGTTAAGGGTGGACAACCCTTATCACTAAGGGGTATGAAAAATAGATGTTGGCCGATTCTCAGACCTACTCAATATGCTCACAAAATTTCATGAGAATCGGTCAAGTCGTTTCGGAGGAGTACGGGAACGAACATTGTGACACGAGAATTTTATATATAATATGTGTGTGAGTGTGTGCGTGTGTGATTTTTGGTTAGCATGAACTATCCAGTTTTTATAAATATATTTTTCAAGTCCAGAATAATAGTAATATTTAAATCTCAGATATAAAAGGATGAAAAATATTATTTATTGAACCCATAATTTAAAAGGTCAAAGAGGGCACTTGAATTATTTAAAGTGCTCTTCTTGTGGATGCAGAGGCAGCAGGTAAAGTGCACAGTGTAGAAGAACTTGAGGCAAAAATAAGGAAAAGTAGTCATACAGGAAATCATACCCCAGCGGACAAGAGGAATGAAGAAGATATGGTGGCCTTCAAAAAACTTGTGAGTAGCTTTGTATTTCTTCTTCCAATATCACCTCGACATTTTACAGTTTAATGTAAACCGGTTTTACTTCTAACAAAGAAAATATTGTGTATATACATGTATTAAAAGCTCGAGGCTACAACATAATTTAACTATCAAACTATCAATAAAAACTATTTTTCATTCTTTAGTTTTATTCAGTAAATTTAAAGTCACACTTAATTTTCTTAAGTTTCATGTTTATTTTAATACTTTCAATGTCCTGGGAACCTAAACTTAAAACTAAACATTTATACTTTAGAGTCAAGTGTGTTAATCTTATTATGTATCATATTCACAGTTTTGGATAAAAGGAGCTCTTATACATTATATACATTTGCAAATCAAATTAAATGGGGTGACCTCATTTCCATGTGTTGGTTTATTTATTTATTTAATCTTAGACTTTAATACATGTATGTAACAACTAGACCATGCTAATTTATTTAAAAGTTGGATATGATACCTAAGCATTAAAACTCTACTTTGATTCTTGATTTTTTTATAAATTTTAACTATCATCTCTCTAAACGAATATAATGGTTTATACAATAACTTTTTTGTGTTTTCAAAGGCTTTACGAAGGATATTTTCTTAAACAAAACAAAAAATTGTAATTATGTCTGATGCACTCCAGATTTAATTTAAAACATATTTATATTCTTTTAATATCCACCATATATTTACATCAATGTCCATTTCTTTCCTTTGTTTGTCCTTTTTGTTAATAATTCTTTTTAAAAGTTCCTATCTAAGTCTCTTATCATTCCTTACCAATTTCCTTTTTCTTTCTTTTAGGTATTTGGTTTTCTTCTTTTAGGAAGTTGTGTTGTTACTTTCCCACTCTCTTCTGATAAGTTCTTATAGAATGAAACTTAAGTTTTGGGATTGGTTAATTTTTCTTCAAAAAGCAACCATTACCTCTTCATCTAGAGATGGCGTTGTAAAGGGTGAACTGTGTTCTTATTTCCATTGTAAAAAACAAATTTGATTTGTTCCCTTTGGAATTCATTCATCCAGCCCTCTTTCCTTTTGTACCTTCTTCTATATATTGGTTGCATAGTTGGCTAATGCGCTAGCCGTGTTGAGCTCGACTGCTGAGGACTGGGAGATCGAGGTTCGAATCTCTGTCAGGTTAACTGTTTTTTTTTTCTTCCTAAATGGTTTTCCACTCTCCCTCCACGCAAATGCGGGTTCACTTCCTCTTATTCACCCTTCCTAATTCCTATTCCATTAGTGTAATTAGTACTTAAAGGGTATAACCCGAATGGGTATTAAGACACGGTGCTAAATATTATTATTATTCTATCAATAACACATTAGTTAAAATAGGAAATAGTGGTATTCTAATAAGCCCTACTTATTTTACATCTATATAGTTTCCTTTTAAATTGGTATTCTGATAAACCCTACTTATCTTACATCTATTTAGTCTCTTTTTCAAATTATATTCTAATAAGCCCTACTTATTTTACATCTATTTAGTCTCCTTTTAAATTGGTATTCTAAGAAGTTCGACTTATTTTACATTAATTTGGTCTCCTTTTAAACTACCTACCTAAGCTCTGCTTCATTAGGCCAAATTAAGATTTTTTTAAAATAAATGTTCATTATATGTGCTCACCAATTTAAAAAAAAAATTAAAAATTATTTAATACATAGAATCAATTTTTTAAGGCTTCAATTGGTTTTACTTTGATAAACCAATACACAAACATGTATGTAGTTTAGGAGGAGACCAAATTAATGAAATATGAATCGGTCTTATTAGATTATTATATTTCCAAGTTAAAAACACCATGCACTCAGTATTTTTTATTAGTTGTGATGGAAGTAGCGAAAGGTAGTAAGATCATTGAGATGGAACACTGTTTAGCCATGTACATTTGAGACTGAAAACATATGGTCATGTAAAGTTGATACCGAAAACATATTTACATTTTTTCCAGCTAATTATAGTTGCGATTTTTATGGATATAGGGAATTATTATTATGAATTTGTTTGAGAAATTTGTATTGCACTTCAAATTAAAAAGTTAGCATATTTTGTAAATAACAAGAAAGATGCAAACAAACTATAAGTGTCACTGAATCATTTTATAATGAATTTGAAATGGCCACTTAAACGCTTATAAATATTTTTCCTTTCCTTATATCACACACCTTAATAATTTTTAAATTTCTATGGTAAAATGCATTTTAATTTTGGCACATTGTATTTATAATAATATAAGCATAAAAGGAAAGGTTAGCATTTACCAAACCCAGTTATACTGTAAACCATCATGTGGTCCTCACTGTATTGGCGGTAGATTTGGAATAGCTAATGATTAAAATAAAAAATATTTAAAAATGTTATGGTTGCATTTTACTATCATATTTGATTATTATAATTATGTATAAATTTACGTTTATAATGCTAATTGGATTTGTGAATGTGTATGTTTGTGTGTGTATGCGCGCGCATGCATATTTCTTTTTACTAATTCAATTTTGGTAAACTTATTTTCGTCAGTAAAGTACAATTAATACATAGACCCTAACCCGCCTCGGTGGCGTAGTTGGCTAACGCGCTAGTCGTGTTGAGCTCAACCGCTGAGGACAGGGAGATCGAGGCTCGAATCTCGGTCGAGTGAACTGGGGTGGTTTTTCCTAAATGGTTTTCCACTCCCCCTCCACGCAAATGCAGGTTCACTTCCTCTAATTCATCCTTCCCAATTCCTAATCCATTAGCGAATTTAGTACAAAAAGCGTTTAGTCCGAACGGGTAGTAAGATGTGGTGCTAAATAATAATAATAATAATAATAATAACATAGACCGTACGTATTGAAACTAATTGTTTATTAAGGGTTATTCGTAAGCCTATACTAAGTTGATGGAATCACTTGATATGTCTTCGGCCCGCGGTGCAAACTGATCATATTTGGCCCTTGGGATGAAAAACATTAGTCCACATTGCTATAAACTATGCAAATCAATGCATGTACTATTATATGCACTTTGCTGTGCCTGTTTTAAATACTGTTTTTAAAGGAAAATATATTACTATTTGTGTATGTCCCTTTTACCCTCTTTTTGACTTGCATGTCAATATATTTGAATTTATTTGGGATGAGATAGCTAAGAAATGTATGTGAAAAAACTTGTATGTACAGAGTAAGTAATGAGTGCCGAAAGAGTGAGGCTTGAAAAGTAATCCAATAGTTCACTGTGAACGGAGCATTTTACGTTGTTTTGGGCATGTTTATAGGATGAATATGGATTGAGTGATGAAGCTAATAAATGATCAAAGTGTTTTCATGTGAATCAAAAGGAAGGGGTAGGCTTGTAAGGCATGGTTGAAGGTTGTAGACGAATGTATGAAAAAGGGAAACATCTAGCGTTTTAAGAATAAAAGAGCATGTATGACTCAGTGTAAAGATGTTGAACCGAAGTGAATATGCAAAGATAAGGAAGTATGGATAGAGCTAGTGAGGTTGGATTAAGTAAGTAAAGTTCGTTCACGGTAGTAGTTTACCTCTGAAAGGCCTTTTTCCCTACCAGAAATCTATTATATAGTAGGATATTGGTAGGAAAAAAGACCTTTTTTTTGAGCTGTATGTACATTTTCTTTTCTACCCTAAAAGTGAACATCATGATTAGGTAAGTATGTATATATATTTGAAAATAAACAAATTTGTTTATATCCATACAAACAGATGCTGAGCAAATCTCACGAAAGTGGTGGTAATAATGTTACCAGCATTGGCAATAATAGAATTCTCAATTCTGGAGTTGAACAAGACACAGAAAGGAGCCCAGGTTTTTCAACTTTTAATTCCCACTGTGGCAGAGGTCAAAGTACACCAACAGCTCAGCAGATGCAAATTCCTCAAGATTTAGTTATGAAGCTACTTCAAGTTCAACAAGTCAGTCCCTAAATACATATTTTATTATCTTTTAAGGTTTTGGCTCTAATATAATTCCAAATGTATCTAATGATATCGTTAAAAAATGCTAGAGAAATTTAAGTCATATGGTTTAAAAACTTAAGTGGTTCAATGTCAACATGGTTTGATAACTTAATAGTTGTGAATTGAATAAAGAAAATCCATTGAGGAAAATATAAAAAATGTCTGTGAAGAATCCAATGAACATTGGTGATATAATTTCTTCTGCTTTCTATACTAAACAAAATTAGTTTTTGGATTGGTTGTCTGCCATTTTTTTTAAAGCTGCAACAATGCCAAAATATAACTTTATTTGTGTATTCAATTATTTGTATTCCGATACTGCAGACAACATTGAATCCACTTTTTATGAATCATATTCTTTTTTAACCTACATGTTCCTATTATAAAATTCGAATCTGGGGAAAAAATATACTTTAATACAGTGATATCATTTTCTTTCTCACTTTTAATTTGGTTAGTAATAATTCATAAAAATTTTATAAAATATAAATCAAAAGAAAATCAATCTTTTTTTAAAATCTTGAATTTGAATTTTTTTCAGATTTTAGAATTTTACATATTATTAAGAATTCAAAATTCTCATCCCCATAAGATTTATATTGAAATGATATTGTTGATATAAAAGGTAATTTTTTGGATAGTTTTCTTGATTTTATAATGGGTTTAGAGTTCCCTTGAAGTAAAATATTCTAGATTGCAAATAAAGTAGTTCTCTTTGAAGAAATTATGAAATTTATTTTTAGCCAAGCAAACTTTTATTCTCTGTTATATTTTGTCAAATTAAAAAAAAATCACATAAATGGATGCATAGTACATAGATATGTGTTGTCAGTTCTTAAAATCGCTATTCTAATTGATAGCTAATTTACTGAATCACACCCATAAATAAATTTGTCCTCAAATACATTTCATTTATGATTGCACCTGGGCCACTCTAAGCAGACTTGGGGCTCTCAAAAAAATAAAACTTTATTCGTGTTTTGTGTTATTACATTAGTTTGCACCTATGTACCAATTTTCATAAGTATAATTAGGAAATGTCATAAAAGGTAAATGTAATAATTAATTTTAGAAGTAATGTTTTTACACATACAAGGGTTTATCCATCCCCAACCTTTTATTCGATTTTCTACAGCAACAAGTGTTTTATGTATAAAAGTACAAAGAAGAATTGTCACAAGTTTAAATTTAATCGCTTAATGTGTGTCTTATTATCCTGAGACGCATCCTCCATAGACAGACACATGTAAATCAGAGTAAAAACGGAGAACTTGCTTCATTTGTTCAATAAATCAAACCACATTATTATGTTTCTGTTACTTTTACAGTTTGACAATATTTTCTAAATCACCTACATGAGCACACGAGACAAATTTTTCCACCCCAACTCTTTTTTCCCCTCTTTCACCTAAGCAAGCGCGGGGCCCTATGAAGCTGCACCGTTTACACTCCCCCTAAGGGTGATCTTGGTTTGCTTTTATTGATAAAGTGATTGATTATTTATCCTAACTTCATAATTAAGTATTTTTACCCACTGTTGGCCGCATGGACTAAGGTGCTATTCTCATAATATACTACACTGTTGAAGACAAGATCGAGGTTGATCCTCATCGGGCGCACTGAGGTTGGGTTTCCACCCTCCTTCCACAAAATTAGGGGTGCACTTCATCTAAATTAAAACCTTCCTAATCTACAACGCATTTAGTGTAATCAATACATAGGCAAAAAAACAGAAAAAAAATAAACTACAGTTCAAAACTCATAGTAGCTTATATTGTTTTCTACATCTTGGAAATTTAATTTATCTATGTAAATTGTATTTTCAGCAACAACAACAACAAGAAATGTTGAACAAACTAGTGACTGGATCTCCTGTGGGTCAAGGCCTTGTATCTGGTCTTAATGGTCAATTTCAAGTCCCTCCACCCCCAGGACCGCCTCCTTCTTTGTCTCCTCTCCCTCCTGAACTGCAGCTCATGGTTAATAATGCTCAGCCAAGCAGAGAGTTACTCCAGAGGCCTGAGGCCCTTGCTATCATACAAGGTAAAACATGTACTTATGAAATGAGAGGCTGGATGCTAGTTTATTTAATCTCAATTACAATGGATTTTATTTATCATAGGTGACCTGGCGGTCTAGGGGTAAGGTGTCAGACATCTATGCTGGCGGCCGGGGTTCAATCCTCGGTCCCGGCAAAGATTTATCTGATTACCAAACCCTTCCTTCACCTCTGACAAGATGTCTTGTGAATGTGGGGAATGCCAGGCCTCCACCGTGGTTCGGATTCCACGTTAAACTGTAGGTCCTTCATCTCATCTCACAATCACCCTACCATTACACATTAGCGTAAGTGCGTATAACCCTAACGGGTAGTAAGACGCGGTGCTAATAATAATAATAATAATAATAATAATATTTATCATACATTGTGTGTTTTGGTTTAAATTAGGAGTGATAGCCTTTACACTTACCTTGGTGATAATGGAGTAGAAATTGTTTAGATAGAACACTCAAAAACACACAAACACATTTTTAGGGACAAGCGTTAACTGTCATAGACAGTTTCATCAGGTCAAGCTCGAGTAGGCCAATTCTCTTGGTTAAACTGAGAGGTTGACTGTCTACAGCTGACTTTTTCAGTTATGATATCACTGTATAGATGGCAGCACTTTGAATAAATAGATAGATGGATAGAAAAACTAAAAGTTGTCTTATATACTGTATTGTTATTGTTTATTGTTGTTTATTATTATTATTATTATTATTATTATTATTATTATTATTATTATTATTAGCACCGCATCTTACTACCCGTTCAGGTTATACGCACTTACGCTAATGTGTAATGGTAGGGTGATTGTGAGATGAAATGAAGGACCTACAGTTTAACGTGGAATCCGAAACACGGTGGAGACCTGGCATTCCACACATTCACAAGATGTCTTGTCAGAGGTGAAGGAAGGGTTTGGTAATCAGATAAATGTGCCGGGACCGAGGATTGAACCCCGGCCGACAGCATAGAAGTCTGACTCCTTACCCCTAGACTGCTAGGTCACCCTGTTGTTGTTGTTGTGGTGACATAGAATGTAATAAGGTTGAGGTTAAGGGCTTGTCTGGATTTGATGATATATAGATGGGCCAGTTCCCATATCCTTAGTTGTGAAGGGTTGCATATTTCTTAGTTCAGGGATTTGACCACCTTGGTTGTGTAACAGTGATTAAAGTCCAGAGTATGTGTTTTGGCATGATACATATTTATTTTTCATTTTTGTGTTATTTCGATGACCATTCTCTTTTTATGTATTTCTGTTGTTAAAATGAATTTGTTGGTTTATGTATGGTGCAGTTAAAGGGAAATAAACCTGATATTTGTTTGGGTTCGCGTTGAATAATGAGGTCGGCTGTTTGGGTTTAACAAGTATGTGGTTTTGTTCCATATAAACAATCTCAACTCCAGTATCTCCAAGTGTGCTGGTTATCCATCCTAATTTAAACCATGATTTGGCTTAGTGCTCTATTCCAAATAACATTGTGTGTTTTGCAATACATTTAGTACCAACATCATATTTTAAACCACTGAAGTATTATTATTATTAATAATAATAATAACATTTTTACTAGGAATTGATGTAAATTAATATAATGGTCACCTTATGATAATTTATTTGTGTTTTAGGCTTGTATATTTGTATATATTTTTTAATTTGTTTCATTTGAATTGTGTGGACTTTTTTTTGTGTGTCAGCACCAAAAACTTAATGTTTTGTGGTTATTTGTGGTATGTATGTGCATTTTTACCACCACTTGTAATTTGCATCTATGTTTGCAAGCACTACTATAGTGTCGTCTGTCTTCTTGTTTTGTTGTCCTGGTGGGATCCGAACCTGTCAGTCTCAGGATGCACTTTGACTAATATCGCTCATGAACAATAATAATAATAATATGCCAGGGTTGCCACGCACCTGGAAAACAGGGAAAACCGGGAAAAGACAGGGTATTTGTTTGTGTCTGGAAAAAAACCGGGAAAATACAGGGAATTTCACCAAAAAGCTAGAATTTACTGGAATTTGTTAGTGAAATTGGGCAATACAGTGCTTGCAAGCTTAAACTTGTAGGAATAATAGACTAAAATTTGTAACTGAAGAATTGAGCAGTCTGATTGGAACACGTCTCATATTATGACTATGCTTACCAGCACCTCATCAGCTTGAGATAAGTCCTGAGTGCAACTGAGACGACTCGTTTTCGTTCGGCAAATGCCGCGCCTTTTCAGCTTCCTCCACTTACCCCCGCCAATAACACAAACGTCTCGTTTCCTCCACCCCCATCCCCCATGCTGCTGGCATGTGTTTCTCCCGCCAGTCGAATGAATTCATTCTTTGGAATTTGATGTGTTAAACGTATTTATCTTGTTTAAAAAAGATTACTCCTTTTGAAAGAGGCAAGTATCCCAGATTATTGTTCTTGTAGCGTGATGTTTTAAGACTGTACCCTACCTATTTTACAATTTTGCTATTTATAATTTTTTAGAAATTGCCAAGGTGTCAATATGGTCTGTTTTTATCTTTATGGGTGTTAACATTTTTACTACAGTCATCTCCCGATTTAGCAAAGGTGGATTTAGCTGTTTTCTACCGTGGCCAGGATAAAAAAAAATGGAGTATACTGTAAAGTGAAAAGTTTATGAAAATATTGCCTCGAAGTTTTATTTCCACAAATAATTTACATTTTGTCACTACGAATGCTTAATTTAGAAAAATCAATTAGTTACAGCATTGCTAAAGATAATTATTTAGCCACCTGGGCTACCTCTACTTTCCCCCATCTCGAGACTGTCTCTAAACGTTACGATAAGTTAACAGTGAGTACGGGTCTTTACTCTTTGAGTGCTAACCGGCCAGTGCTGCGTCTGACGCTTTCCTTCCACATAAGGTCAAAAACAGACGCTAAACTAGAGGCACTGATTGGCCAGGAGTCTGCGCCAAAACCTCCCCCTCCCCTGAAAGATCACACGTGCAAGCAACAGGTGCGTCTAACAGCTTCCGGGTTCAGCTATTAATACATTGCACGATGCTTAAAATGAAAAATAAATGTAATAAATTTGGATGACTCTAATATTCCAACAAAGACTTTAAATAATGAAAAACTATTAGATTAAAAGTTTAAAGGCCTGAAAATGAAGTTAATGAATTGAAATTTAAAACATATATTGCTTACAACTTTGGTTATGATTTATATAACTTATAATTACCATAAAACCCCACACTTTCTTATAATTAACCATTTGATAGTAATAAAGAAAATTAAACTAGGCCTAAATGAATGGAAAAGAACATAGTATTTATCAGTTTAGTACTCTCAGTATCTTGGGTGTATTAATATGTAAACTAAAGGAAAAACTAATATTATTTTATAAATGAAAAGGTTGAGAGCTAAGGGCCTAAAACCCTGACCACTTTACATATTTCTATGTTAAACTTTTGTGTATCTTGAGAACTGCTGAAGTTTGTATTCTTTTAGCTAATGTTATAAAATTGTTATCTTGATAAAGTTTACTCCTTAGTACATAATGCAATAATTAAGATTGGTTAACATGTTTTCTAAACAAAGTAATACATTCTTATAAAAAAAATAGATACCACATTTAAACTCAAAATTGTATTTTTGGTATTTCCTTTTTTTTCATTCCATTTAGGGTAGACAGAAAATATAACCAATTTTTCATTAATTTCTCATCCTTTTCCCAAGTAATTCTTAAACATGTGTTTCTCTTGCACAATAAAACATGCTTCCAATGACAATTACCACTCTTCATTTTTAAATTTTCTTTAAAACAAAATTAAATGCCTCCATAATTATATTTATAATATCTATTAGGTGTCTGGAAAAATGAAAACTTCCTTTGGAAAACATAGGGAATTTGGTAATAAGAAAATAGTGGCAACCCTGTATGCTCTCCATGCAATTCTCGTGTGTTTGTTATAATATCATAAAAGCAATCAGTACAGTCACGTGTTTAGTGACCCCCTTTCAAACATTACACAGTCCACTTCTACCAAACATTAAGTGGTGTCATCGGTTTGTCATTTTGTCACACTCATTTTGGGAAGTGTGACAATCAAAAGTTGTCAGTGAGTTTCATATACATTTCAGAGCTGCTGTATACACGCACACTAAAAATTGAGCTCATCATGTCTTGCTTTTGACTGGCAGTTAAGGTTTAAATCCTACCCATATGTTATAAATGTGGTTTTTCCTAAATAGTCTTTTTCATGTAATAAAAAACCAAACTACTGAATAAAACGCATATGTAAGGATGTGTGAGTCTCTTGCTAGTGTTTGCATCTAGTTTACATGTATAAATTAGGGGTGTGTAAATATTTGAAAACTTCAATATTTTCATATATCGTTTTCATTATTATTTGTATTCAAACTTAGAATACTAAGTTCTAAAAACTCAAATTATCATTTTTTGTAATCCCTAAAAACAATTATTGGTTCATTCAATCTTAGCAAATCGTTGGTTATTATGAATTGGCTTTTAAATTTATTTCAGTTTTTTTTAAATAGTCAAATTACTTAAGTTCACTAAACTAAACTAAATGTATCTTTTGTAAAAGGCTTATCACGTGTTTTCATCTAGTCACCTGCCATCTTGAGTGTTTATTTTATTATATCACAATATACCTACTTCTCTTAGACTGAGCATTAATATCCAAATTAATATTATTGTGCTTGGAGCCACACTACTATTAAAATCAAATTATTGTAAAGTGATTGAAGCATACTATTCCACTTCTACACCAAAATGTAAAGGATAAAGTGAACTAACATACTTAATCATCCCATTCTGACACTAACATATAAGATACTGAAGACTAATATTCATTTCTGAACCGCTTGTATGGTAGCCAAGCTAATAATCGCCAAATATATATGGACAATGTCAATGCATCACCAATTTATCAGGTTCAAGATCCGACATCTGAGGACAAGAGTACTGTGTTCCGTAAGGGGTGGGGTATCTTCCAGAATAACTTAAATAAAGTCAGGCACGTAACACTACTGTAAGTTTGTTAAATAAAAAGTGTACTCGTACACAGTCGTCATAATGACTAGTCTTGGGTTCACCCAAACCTGATCACCAAAATATTACACGGTCATAGCTTAAGAAATTTTTAATACACTTGGCAACTGTCTGTTCAAGACCCATTACTACACTTGGCAACTGCCTGATCAAGACCCTCTGCCTCTAATTCACTAGAGCCCAGCTTAAGCATAACCAACTAGAATCTGCATATTTTAGGGGGATTCCGATGATGGCATTAAGCGCCAATCAACTCGCTGATATCTATGTCATCCAAAAATTACATAATTCTTGAACATCACTTTCAACAGATTCATTGCTCTCCCACTGGAATCAGCATTTATGGCCCTATATGCGAATTTAACAGGAAATACATTTCAGATACATGACTACAATTACAAGCTGACTGGTGGTAGATGAACTTACAATATATATCAAACTCCTTGCGTGTAGCATCACCAAGTTGAGAGCTTCACATTATCCTAATACTAATATCAATGGATGAATATTATTTTTATAAATGCACGTTTTAACTTGAATTTTTTTTAAATGATATAACCATGAAATTTGTAAACACTAGTTAATATTTTATTGAAATCAAAATAACTTTCTAAAAATATAGAAAATATGTATATCTTATATGGGGCATTAGAAAAATCAGTTTAATTTATTAAGATCCATTTTTAAAATTGGGAGTATTTTGTCTAGCATTAAATTGTCGTTATTCGTGGTAGTAATGGATGTAATTATGAGGTAGTAGTAAGAGTATGGGAAGGAAATGTAAAAGCATGATTTTTGTGGGATCCCTGATGGTGTGGGTAAACAAGGAACTGAGAGTGGAGAAACAGTTAAATATATGGATTGAGGTGGTAGGACAATATGGATTGAAGTTTAGTGTTAAGAAGAGTGATTTGGTGACAAACACACAGAAGGAAAATAGGCACAAAGAGAGTAACACTAGGAGAAGAGAAACTTAGGAAAGTGGAAAGCTTCAAGTACTTTGGAAGTGTGGTAGGGGAAAGAGGAGGAAACAAGAGAGAAATTGGGGAGAGAGGGAGGCCAGTTGTGGCCTTTTACAAAAGCGTCAAGTCAGGTCTGTGGTAAAGATAGCTGTTCCACAGAAGTGCAAAGTGTGATGCACATGGTGTATGATTTCCCATATTGCAGTATGCATCAGAAATCTGGGTGATGATGGAAAGGGATAGGAGCAGGATCTAGGCATGTGAGAGGAAATTTCTGAGGTATAGGATGGGAGCGACAAGGATGGACAGGGTGAGGAATTATAGGTGAGAGAGAGAGAGAGAGTGTGGAGGAGGAACCCCTGCAGAATAGGATAGAAAAGGTGAGATTGAGGTGGTATGGACATGTTATGAGGATGGAATAGGGAAGGATTCCAAGGAGGATGTTCTAAATTGAGGTCGCAGGCAGGAGGTCAAGGGGAATACCCAAAGACAGGTGGATAAAGGGGGTGCGGAGGAGTTTCGAGAGGAGAGATGTTGATTGGGCTGGTGTGGAGGAAGAACGGTGGTTGGAGGGCAGAAGTAAATAGAGAATCTTATATTCGAGACAGACCCCGCCAGTGTAAGGAAACTGCATGATTATGTTGATGATGATAGTAAATTGAAAACTATGTAAATAACATCATTTCATATATATATATGAATGAAAGATTGAAGTTAAATCCTTGTTTTTTTTCTGTAAATCTTGGAAAAACGGAATTTACATATTTAAAAAGTGCATCAACTATGATAATTTTCTTTGTGCTAAAGTGAATACATAAATTAAATATGTTAAAAGTTACCTGGGTACTTTCTGTTTAGCTTAAAAGGTACATTTTATCATGCTTAATTTCACTGTGATGTAGCTATATTATATCAGGTAAAGGTATGCTACAATCTTGTAAGAGTAAATGGAGAGTAAAATTAATATTGTTAAAATATCTATAGCAATTAGTTTTTAGCTAACAACCCCGCAATTTTTTTTTCTTATAAATTAAAATTTAATAAATTTGTTTTTACACATTGTCTTATTATCGGTCTTGGCTATTTACTTATTAAGACTAATGGTGTAGGTAAGATGATAAAATGGGTGTAAATGTACCCACATATGCTTGAAGAGTAAGGAAACTATTTAAGGAAATAAGCTTTGGAAACACCCAACCAGGATTTGAACCCAGATTTCCCCTACTTCAGCAATACAGTATATTGCTGAAGTAGGGGATAAGGCTGTGCCTATCCATAAATGCACGGTTCTAAACAAAAAAAAAAAAAAACAAAAAATTAATAATTCAACATTGTTGTTTTTTATTTATTTTAGTAAAATATCTGGGCATCTTTCATAATTCTTATGGAATTTTCAAACCATGCTAAAAATAGTTATTGAAATATTTTCATTAAAATGTTTCCAATTCAATGCATTATAAATGGGAAAACAAAAATTATTAAATTTTTTTTTGTACAATTAATCTAGTGTGTTTGTTTATAACATATTATTTAGTGAATAATTTATTTTTCATTTTGGACATATTTTTAAATTTAGGTTAGCTTCAATAATCATGACGATATTGAGCTCTTAACGACTCCCAAGTCGACACTCTAGTCAAAATACATAGTTTTAAATACAACTTTTCCTTCTACAAATAGTTGTCTTAGTTGATAATAGGTGCCATTAGTATGATCGTTACTCATTTACAAGCTAGTATCGTTTTGCAAGCATTGGCTAACCTGCTGTATCGGAATTCAGGTGGCAGTGGAGGGTTAAGCTAATCTCTGTGACCTTCTTGAGTCAAAGAAACATTAATACCATGTGCATTATGATAAGACGGGCCAATGTCCAATTATGATGATTTGCGTAATTAAATATAAACATCTTAATGTATTAGTAACTAAAATACTCACAAAGTCCTAACTGTGTGTGAATAAAGATAGTTGATTCCTACTTCATTGAGAGCATAACTCTAGTCATACATTATTTTCAAAGAAAAAAACACATGCTTCTCCATACACACAGTTTTATGACATTAGCCCTTATTTACCTGAGGCAGTAAAACATGTAAAACTCTTCACTTGTACCCTACATTCTTTTGTGGGTTTTCTCATTCTTGAGAATTACACATTGTAATAATAAGTGTTAATATTCAAAGTATATGAAAACTACTGTACACTGAATTTTAAATAAATTTTTGTCTAAATGTAATATGGAGATGTTCTCAGTATATTTTTATATACTATATTTATTTTACGGTCTAGGATTTGACTCTCATTGGACTTTGGTATAAGTTATTTTTCCAAAAATTAATGAACAAAGTTTTTTGGTAGTCAAGGTGTGAAAATGTTAATTTTATTATATTAGGTTGTTAAATGTGATTACTTTTAATTTGAATCTGTTGCATTCTCGCAGTTTGTGCGCTCTGTTTCGGAAGAAATGTATCGAATCCCGAACAATAAGTACCCACGGTGATTACTTTTTATATAATTAACAATATGTGACTTTTTTTGGCTTTCGAACAAGATCCATTGGATTGTATAAATTTTGAGGTGGAGAAGTATTTACACAATATTATTTTATATCCTTGTGAATAACAAGTTTGTCAAGCATGGGTCGATGGAAGAAAGGGCGCACAAAGAAACTCAAATATATAATTGATTATTCAACTGCTGGTTGTAAAGTGTAAGTTTTTTAATGGGATGCATATTACTGGCGCTTAGGCTATCTGTATTTACTAATTTAAGTACAACGGATGAGTAGCGATACTATTTTATTTATTGTAGAAATAATATCAAAATTAAGATACAAATAATTATTTCTATATAACAATGCAGCGATTATTCTGATGTTTCAAGTACTTTTTTTTTAAAAAAAAGGGCTTTTAGCTGAAAGTAAATGTTACTAACACTCTGTAACGCACTCATAGTATGTTCAAAATCTCTTGTGCCTTGGTCGAGTTCGTATCATGCTAGTACTAAGTAATTTCAACCTTACAGGGAATCAAACTAGCAAATTTACTAGAGCTGATTAATTTACGCACTCAGTGATCAGTCATAGCGCTATAGCAATATTGACCACAACATGGAGCCGATGATAGGTAAAATATATTTAAAACCATTAATGTTAATGAATTTTTGTGTTCCCTATGCCACAAAGTAAGTAGTTTATATCCGACCGCCTCTGTGGTATAGTGGTCAAATTTACTGGCTTCAGATCCCGAAGTCCCAGGTTCTATCCCCAGTGCCCCTAATTCTGTGTGTGAAGCAGTGGTTCTGAAATGGAACCAAAATCAACCTCGTGTGGACAAATGAGGAGCTACTTGAATGAATAACTAGCACTTCAGTCTAGAAAACTGAGATAGAAAGCTGGAGGGCTCGTTGTGCTGACCACATGGCACCCTCAGCCCGAAAATGTTGGCACTATCTTCGCCAACATACTGCAGCCTCTAGATTGGTATAGCCTGCTTGCAGGTTGACACCGTGGAGATATTACTAAAGTTAAAAGCTACCAATAGGAAGAAAAATTATTCCCAAAAACATTTATTTCTGGAAAATTGGGTAAATGCTATAGATGTTTGAAAACTGTAAACACCGTATTGAATAACAAATACCCACTTCAGTGGCCAAGTGGTCTAAGGCGTCACTCCATTATTAAATTGGCCTGCAGATAGCGGAGCGCTTGAGGTTCAAATCCCGGTCGGGTCTACTGAGGGTAGTTTTTCCTAAATTGTTTCCCCATCTCTTTACATAAAAATGCTGGTAGATAACCTGTCAAATGCTTCCTTCCTCATTACTACCCAATTAGATTATCATATTTGCATATAACATGAACAGGTAGTATGATGTGGTGATATCTGTAATAAAAATAACATATCTATAGTCAAAATTGTTTTAGTCTTCGAAATGAAACTGCTTTTTAAATATTTTATTGCCTCTTTAGCCTTTAAAGTTTAAAAATAAATCAAAGCACTGTGGCTAAATTTAGCACATTAAATTTGAATTATTTTTTATTTTACCTGCCTATTAATATACACAAATAAATGGTAGCATAAAATCGTAAGTTACCTACTCTCTAGTATAGATTATAATAGTTAGAGACAAAATCTTCAAAAATGAGTTATCTCTAATTTTACCTTAAATAATTTTTTCTCTAAAAAATAAGTATACAATACTATTTATCACTACCCTCCCAGATATTTATTTGAGAAAAATAGTTCAAGTCTTTTTTAAAAAGGTGATTTATAAAGCAATGACCTAAGTTCCTTTTTACTCTGCTCAATAATATGGCCCAGATGTTAGGCCTTGTATCTATGGCCCATAGTTTTTATTGCAAGGGGGCCATCCTTAAATTACGTAAGGCTTTTTTACATGATTTTAGATCTCCCTCCCTTCCCTTGCGTAAGCTCCCTCCCATTTCTCTAGCTTACATTATTTTTAAAGATTTGATAAGTTATTTTAATCGTTTAGTTATTTTTAGACATTAGGATTGGTAATATTCCACTTTGGTGTCTACATGGTCTAAGGCGTCACTATTGCAATAGAGTAGTCTGCCAATGACTGGGAGATTGTGACTCAATCATGATTGGGTGATATTTCCTAAATATTTCCCCCCTCTAGCTCCATGCGAATGCGGGTATACTTCCTCTAAATTTAAACGTATTCATTCATCCCTAACCCACTGGCATAATTAGTTCATACCTAAACTAAAGAAATTACCCACATTTGTTTAGGAGAGTAGAAGGAAACGTTTGAATAAGATCTCGCCAAAATACCCTCATCAGGGATTTGAACCCCCAGAGAGAAGCGTCTAGCTGGCTGGAATGGATAAGCTAATTTTTCTGTTCGAGAGTGTGATTGTATCTTGACGTTTTATCTCCCCACGTTTGGTCCAACTTTGTCGCCTACACACTTTACAATCTGGCACTACACTTCTTATCTCTATCAGTTCTAGGAAAAGTCTACTTTCGGCCTCGGCTGATTACCGGTCAGCCAGCCTCCCAATTGTAAACAAACCAGTAATGCTGCCAACCTGGTGGTTGGAATACACCAGTTTGTATAACGTTAGCAACGCCATCTATTTTGAGAGCTGAAAGCTAAACACACCGCCAAGAGGGTAGGCAGAGCCTTAAACCAGTTGTTCCCAATTTTGTTTATCTGTACTGCACTTTTGAAATAAAAATTTGCTCACATCACACCAAGATTTTTAAGAACCAAAGAATCCTCCTTGGGGGCTGAATGGCTTAGTACTCTACTCTTACAGTATACTGGACTGCCAATAACCGGGAGATCAAGGTTCGAATCTGTCAGGTGTACTGCAGTTTTTTTTTTCTAAAATGGTTTTCCACTCTCCCTCCATATAAGTGTGAGTACACTATCTATAAATATAATCTTCCTAATCTCTAAAACTACTAGTGTAATTACTACATAAGCATATAACCCAAACCGGTAGTAAAACATAGGTGCTTAAAAAATTAACAGGAGATATTTTAAAAAACAAAAAAAAACATGACATAGAACAAAATTACTTTATAATATCATTGAGACATCCTTAACGTATAAACCAGTGTTTCTTCATCAAAAATAGTATTCATTCACAAAATACACACATTTGATTAAAGGTGTGAGCTTTATTTCTCTGGTAATATCTTTAATATTAAGTTTAATTTGCAACAAACAAACCATCATCTTCTTATCCATACACATAAATAAGCCTTTGTTTTTGATATTTCATGGGCTTGGTTTGACAAGGTTCTAACTGCATAAACCATACGTTTGAGAAAAACTAGTTTAAAGTTTCAATTTACTATAGCTTTTTTATTTATGAATATTTTTCAAACTAGTTTTTTAGGCCCTCTTATAGGTCTATTAAAAGCTTTTTCTGCTATTATTCTTTTAAAATCTCATCTTATTTGCTGAATCTGAGGTAGGAGAAGATGCAATTAAAACCTTGTAATTATGATTTTGACTCTTCAGGAAAGTTACAAGGTTCTAACTGCACAGACAACTCTGTCAAACTAATTTTTATAAGCAATCAGATAATTTTTCTCAGAACTATGAACTATATTTCAATTTAACATAAAATTAGATATACATTAAAATGCAATGTAACTGTTGTATTAATTTTAAAATAACATCTAAATGATATACAATTTTCAGGCAAATTTTAGTTAATCTATAATTTGAGCACTGCTCCTTGTCTAGCAGAGGCATGAAGGGGATAGCTGTTTTGATGTCCTTTTTTTTTTTCAAATCTGAAATTTCAATATTCTTCCTTAGAACTTTTGGTTTGATGATTATAACACAAGTCCTCCAGGCTTGCTCACAACACTCCTACGTGGAATCTCATTAAATTTGATATTGTTAATTAATTCATTTTCTTTTATTTCATGGCTGTTTGTATTTAATTTCATGATATGATTTGTTTAACTTTATCATTGCTACCTGGGAGAATGGAACAATCTCTTAATTTAATAGTTTTGCAGTTCCCGAGAAGTCCTTGAAATCATCGGGTGGTGTTATTTTATATTACTCGATAAGGGTTGCGGCGGTTCACCTGCCTCATTATCCTTATTAGGCCAGTGGAGAATTGAAATCAGTGTGGTTCGTGGCTTTTTCTATACTACTATGTGCACTATCCACACCTCTTGGATACAAGAGTGCCCTGGCACAAAGCAATAGATGAAATATTTGAACCTCTGGAAATCTAGGATTGCATTAAACATAATCAAATTTTGATTTTAGTGCAACATGAGTCAGACCATGTAATTAGGTTATTGATATCATTTTATTCAATTAATACATTCAAAATTCTTTTGATTGCACTCGCAATATCATTTCCAGTTCAGCCTGCCATCACTTCTGGCCATACTGCACACTTTACTTTTTTAGTAACTGAATAGAATGCAGTTAAATTATATATATTTAATTTTCTTGAGTAGAAAAAGGAACTAATGTTTGCATGTGGACACAAAATTAAATTTTGCAAATCAAACATTAAGACAGGAGTGTCACTTTCCTTATCTTTTTTCTTTTCTTCCCGCATTGCCTTCTTTAATGTTTGATGCCTATCATATTTCACCTTAATTCTTTTGTTAATGTATTTGTCTTTTTTGCTACTTCATACTTTGCACACAAATCACATCTATCACTCTTTGGGATATGGAAATCGAAATTAAATTCAGGGACAAATATTTTATAGTAAAGAGACTCTTTTACTGAGGGGCTATATTCCTCAGCACACTTCTCCTTAAACAAATAATACATCTTGGAAATACTCAAGTCAGTCTCTAAGAGACAGCACTAGAAACATAACATGCAGTTAAAACCTTGTCTTTATTTTTTTGACAAACACACTGCAGTTAGAACTGGCAAACTTGTAGTTCTGTTATTTGTCACAGATAGCAACCAAAGTCATTTTCCCTTATAGACACAATAATATAGTACAAAACAGCGCTATAACATCAATTTGGCCAATTTTGTCAGTTAGAACCATGTCAAACCAAGCCTGCGTTTTGTTAGTGCCAAACATCCCTCATACAACATTATGTAGTGGAGAGTTGTAAATTAATAGATAATTTCTTTCTCCGACACCTTACCTTGTCGATAGCATGCTTTAACTGTAATGAATTAACAGCCAGAGACTGGATGTTATGTTGTGTCTGTTCTGTATTAATTTTTCTATAAGTTGTGTGCTGATAAAATCAGTCGGTTCAGAAAGTGTATGTTAAACACCTCAAAGAAATATAAAAAGTATTAAATTATAATGCTCTAGATGAAATGTGTAGATAGAGTTTGTGGTTGTCTCTGGAAGAGAGTTCAGTTCATTGGCATACTCCCATTTTTAAATTTTAAGGTTCAATAACTCGATATGAAGATAATGAATGTCCTACTCATTTAATATGAAATGCCAGATCCGAAAGTTTGAAATTTTTAAAAGGATATTTTACTTATACTCATATTTCTGTAGACTATTATTGGAAGTATTGATCAATCTTTTCTACCAGTTATGTTCCTGTACAATTTATTGCTTGTTTTAAAACTTTTTACCCATGGGAAAAATTTTGATCCTATGTTACATCCCTCTGTCAATCCAGAGCTGAAGTTTTTTTTTTATAAATGCATTTGGTCTGTAATCATGAGGATATTTGTCATGCTGGTGTTGCACACCATCAAACCAAGAAAAGACACAGATCGAATATGCTAGCATTGCATACCAGTTATTCTCATCTACATGATGGTGTAATGGGTTCCCTTCTTATTCCATAAATGCTCTTTATTTGTTAATTTCCAAAAAATTTATGCAAAACAGTCAGCAAACCTCGGTGTTCATTTCTCATTTCGTGTCTTTCTATATAAATGTATGGCAATTGTTCCCAAATCCTTGGGTATCTTTGAATCTTCCTACTACACCCGCCACCCTCTTGCACTGTACTGTTTATTAACCACTGCCTTTGATTATGCGACCACTGAAGTGGGTGTCAAGTCATAAAATATAGTATTTTACTATGTTAAACTCATATATATTTACACTGGTTATTTATCCAGCTTAGACCTTTGTATTCATATATACATACCAAATCATTGGATGCATGATATTCATCTATAAATCATTTAAAAAACATATTCAAACATGTATCACTAAAATTTATTTTAAAATTTTTATTTCTTTATATATATATATATATATACGGCCCTTGAGTCGCCCCTGTACTGGCACTTGAGCGTACTTATGTTTTACTAAGTTCACAAATGAAAAGGTTTGCTCACAGATGTAAGTAGAACCAAACCTACAACAATATCGCGCAAGGCCATGTGTCTTAATATAGGAAACTGGCATTATTCCTTTATATATATATATATATTTTAGTACCATAATTCATTGTTAATAAACCATCAAACCAAATTTATTTTGCATAATGACGGGAATTGTTATATATTAGTTCTATATAAATTGTGATTTAATAGTGTATATATTATTTATCACTTTTTTTTAAATAATATTAGCTGCCTAAAGAAGTAATATTTACTTCAACTCAGGAGTATATGAAATATGTAGAAAATATTTGTAGTTTACAGACCTATTACTCATCCTTATTGTTTTTGGTTATTTGTTCCTATAAAAACTGTTGTTTCCCATGCTTCCGCATCAAGCTTTTATATATCGATATCTGTAAAAAAACTAAAGGTCTATATTTTGATTGCTTTTAAATTCTTTCAGTATATATTTTACATAATAACATACCATACTTTAGCTTTAGTTTAGTTTTATTCCATTAAACTCATTTTTTTATTTTGTGTTACCTAACAATAAAAGCACTTGTATATTCAACAAAATTATTGGTATTCCTATCAACATTTGTTTGGAAAAATTATATATATATAAATAAAAACTAATGTAGCCTACTCATGATAGTACATTCTTTAATAGCATGATTGATTGGATCCCATTTAGAAAATATCTGTTTGCATTCTTATTAGTTCCATGATTATTTTTTTCCCCCATTATTTTTCTCCTTGTCTTTTCGTATGTGTGTGTTTGTGTGTTTAAATTCATTTCGACATTTTGGTTGCTATTTTATAACCGTTTAATGATGTTTCAAGGTTTGAGGCATGGTCAAATCACATCTCAACATATTGTGCAGCAGTTGCAAAATCCAGCTATGCAACATAGACATCGAGAGGTTCTTGTCAATATTCTTAAGTTCCAGATGCGGTTACAGCGAAGTAAGACATTTCAAAAATACTTTTTGTCAATATTTTCATTGTTAATTTTCTTCTTACTAATACATTTAATAGCAAGAATAAAAACCTACTTAGAGGGAGTATTTTAGAGAAAATTCGCCCTCATTTCAGTGGAAAGAAAATGCTAAAACAGCAGTTAAAGATTGAATGAAAAACTACCTACAGTGCTTCTCGCATGAGTCACTACTGATACAGAAGAAATGTAACATAGCTGAGGCTTTAATTTTATATTACATTAAACAAAGATGTATTATAATATGTTTAAACTGACTTCTTGACAAAATAATTTCATTTTAGAACACATTTATTTAAAATAAAATTCATTCTAAACGCTTGATGTGTAGGGCTAACTAGAATTATTAGTTCATTAAAGTGATATGGACATCCTTATTAGTGTACAGTTAAATTGCATTCCATACTGAATCTGTATATGCCTACGACGATTAATGTAAAAAGTCTTCTGATATTTTGGTGCTTGTCTCTTCTTTTATGTTGTGGACTTGACCATTTGGTGTTGTTAGTTCCATAAGTGAGAAGATTCTTAAAATTTAATTCCTACAACTCATGCTAAGTCATTCTGTGTTAACTTTAAGGATGAACCAGATCCATGTGGGTGAAAAAATTTTTTTATAACAATCATCTTGATCCTCATTTGTTTCTTTTACAACTACAAGTCACCATTTTCAATCATATATAACAAAATAATCATCGACTTTCGGTTGTGGTTTCTCTGTTGGTTTTACAAAACTTTAGATATAACAAAATATTCATTTAACACTGTCCCAGAAACCAAAGATGTTGAAATCTTGTATTTATAAAGTGGAACAAAGCAATGTTGCTCCCTTGTACCGGGCGTGGCTTCAGCATCAATACATCTGGATAGTAGGCCAGTCTCTGTATTTGTGATGACAGAACTATCAATTAGAATAAAAGTTAAAACCTTTAATATTTTCAGTGCTGAAGGTGTACATTTCACACACTGTTAGTATGGGATTTCCACGTGTTCACTGTCAGCTGGCTTTAGCATCTAAACGTTTCACAGTACCTCCAATTCCATCACAGGGCCCTTTGCCATGCGATGTAGCAAAAAAAGGCCATTCAGCATCAACATCAAAATCATTCTTATGATGAACATATTGTAAAAGTTTGTTTGATTCTTATATTGTTTGGCTGCACCATCAGAGAAGGTTTTTTTTTAGATTATAATTAATATTTAGAATCTCTTGAACTAGATTCTTTTGAAAACTGTATACAGCACTGAAAGTGTGTTTCAAGTTATTTTAGTAAATAAAACAAAAACTTTTTGATCTTATTTCACCATTTCCTAAGAAATATACCAGAAATGGATGAAATGTGGCTTGTTTGATTTACCCATTGGTAACTTTGTATTTCGTATTCCACAATAAATGTATAGTTTTATGAAAAGTCTCCTATTCCCACACATTCAGAACAAATAAGTTTTTCTTGTCGTTTTTTTTTAAATACTGAGCTTGATGCTTTGCAATAAAGTGATGCTTCTTGAGATTTTCTAATTTGTTAATTAAACTTTGAATACATTCATTATTGGGTTGAACTATTATTGAAAGTAAATGACTTATTTCATTTGTAACCCATTGTTGATACTGTACATCCAGGCCGTCATCGCTGAAATTCTGGAATAACTCCCACACAATATATCCATCAGGACACTTTGTTACACTTGTTAAACATACATTCTTCATTGCTGACATCACACACCAAACTTTCAAGCAGTTCTTTATGAGTGACATTCATTTTGGCACCACTCAACAATAATTTAAGATTCTTGTGAATGGAACGAACACAAACTGTATAGGTGCCACTCGAACCAGCGAGCACACACCACTTTGGCCAGAGTCCTGTAAATATGGAAAATCTTATTTTGAATGCCCTATTCACTTTCACAAACTCAATATACTGTACAGCTCTTTTATATTGATTTACATTAAGCACATTTGCTGGTGAACTTTACCCTTGCCCTTGAACAGAAACAAAATCTTTTTACCGAAGCAAATTCTGCTATGGTCATAGTTTTTATAAAACAGCTTCACTGCTTCAATAACATAATCACTTACATTCTGAATCTTCTTTCTGTCTATTTCTGGTAATATATCATATTCCTTCGCATGTTTCTGACACTTTCTTACTACATACTCTGGATACAAATTCCTTACAAATTGTAGGTATTGACTGAGAGGCTGGTATTGGACTCAAAATCTTAATTCTATCTTCAATGTCTTTGCTTTTTTCTTTATCTATCTTTTTAATTTTGAAATAAACTTGTATAATCTGTTAAACTGAGATTATCTGTTGTAGATTCTGCCAAGTTTGTCGAAGTACCTTTCTCAACTCCAAATGGCTGAATCAACTTCCTTCTTACTGATTCTGAAATTTTTTAAATTCGTTTTCTACTCCGGTTTTTGCGTTTTCATGCCTGAGTCATTAGATTTTCACAGGTGCTGGATCAAGAAGTGTGAATATTTGTTCACTTTTGAAATATCCTCCTGTGGAGATACCTCTTACCAGTATCACATTCTTTGTTGCAATTTTTTTTCTTTTTTTTTTCTTCCAGATTGGGCAAATTGACTGCCCAGGAATGAGTTTAACATCCTGAGTTTGTTCTGCTAATTCAAGAGATATTTCTCTTAAACTTCTTTTAATAGTTTTCTTTTGGAATTTGAATGGATTACGGCATTTGACACCAAATATAATGGTATATTTCTTCAAATATTTAATTTCATAATAACAGCACATAGAAGAAGTAAATATCTGAATGAGCCCTCATTTCAGAAGAATTTGTGATTTTTCACTAAATTCACTAATGTTTTTTGTATTTTTTATCACTGGCAAAAATGTTTTCTTGTGGCACTCTTCATTTTAAAATATACCTACACAGCACTACATATTTTATGTACAGTAAATAGGCTACCAAAACTAGAAACAATCTACTTCCAACCCAAGAACTATGTACTGACTGGAAGTTAGAAACAGACTGGAGTAGGCGCACACAGTCCAGTACACACATGCTGTTGAGTGCAAGTCTGAACATGTTAAACCTGTGACCTTGATTGCAGCAGCAGCAGCACATTTCACTCATCCTCCCATCCAACAAACTGCCAGTCTGAGAGAAAAATTTTAGTCCTTGCTTCCTATTTAATTGTACACTAATACAGCTACACAAATCCCTTGGAACTACTGTATTACTGATTATTTATGTATGTATACTAATAATTCTAACGTTGCACCTGATTTTTTTTTATTTTAAATAAATTTGTTCAAAAATAAAACTATATTGTCAAGTAGTTAGTTTAAACATATGATAATGCATCTTTGTTTATTGCAATACAAATTTAAAACCACAGCCATGTTATATTTAACATTTTTTATCTGACAGTACTGCTATAGAGCATCCAAAATAAAAATAAAGGGGGCAAGTTGGTTTTCCCCCCCTAAAAACTAGGCTTAAAACCATAAATGTGATGGTGATGATCACAATAAACAAGGCTATGTGTAAAAAAAACAGGTTTTAATCTTTACTTTTTTTTAGATATGGCAACTGAAAACACAAAGATTTAATAAAATAACCTAATTTGAGAATTTTTCTGTCAAAAGAATAAATTCACATCAAACTCAGATGAGCGTTTCCTTTACTGCTCTGTGTGGGGAAGCGGCAATAAAATATAAAATAACGACGCTGGTTATTTTATTAAAGGTTTTATGGGTGATTAAATTTTGACAAAAAAATCACCCCTATTTTTATCAGTACAGTATATTTATAGTCAAGTAGTTTACCAATAAATTAAAATGAAGTACAGACAATGGTGAACAGAAATTTTTTTAAGTTCAAGTTGATATCTTTTATAGAAGCAGAGTTATTAAAAATAAAGCAAACCCTTGCATCTGCAGTTTTCAAAGCATCTAACCTCACCGAGTAAATTAATGGTGATGAATATACATATTCTAAATTTGGTTTTGCTTCCTCAATATGTGTAGGAATCATTTATTAATTTTAATTTTTTTAATAGGGTACTGCAACCACTTATATTCAAATCTGGTGAATTCTACTGTAATGACCCCAGAGTGATTACTTATGCATGACGTTTGGTACTTCTTGAAATTTTAGACTCACTACTATTTATGTTTTTCTTATTTGATGTGTTTCACTCAGCATTACCTACAGTCCCATGATCACTAATTTTACAGAATTTGCATAAAAAACTACATTATCATTCAGATTATGTATTTAGCTATTTATTTACCTGTTCGGAAAAAATCAAATATAAATACATACAAATATTTTCATGCTAAGTAATATCAAACTTGATCTCTCAATATCATTACTTTCGATTTTTACAAATAGCAATATCGAAATAATCGATTGTCAATTTATGCTTACACCACACATGAGCACCTATAGAAAGGTCCTGATATATTAATGTACTTGCTTGGACATCCTGAAAAAAAAAATCTATCTATAGTAATTGAAAATGAAATTAAAGTATCGAAACAGGTAAAAGTTAAATTCGGAATTTTTAAAGGTAATATTTAAAAAATGCCTAAATATTCGTGAAAATACTTCTATATCCTGTGATCCTTTTATACCTTTAAGATCCTAAAAAAATTGATACAATGCATATAAACGGTAGCCGTGGCATATCTCTATCGCCAGAGCTACCACATTGATTTACATATTTCATTTATATTTTACAAACTAAGAAATTGTATTTGTTTATAAAAAAAAGCCTCAAATTTGTGTTATTCATGTGAAATTAGCCTAAAAATTTGCACTATCGCAAATGGGAATTTACTAGGCCACTAGTCTTAGAAAACTATTGTAAATATCTTCTGATAAATGATGAATTTAATCAGCAGTGCAAAGTGTTAATAATATTGATATTGATTTGAATTTTTTATTGTTTTATTCAATAACTCGATTAAAATTATTCTAGGAAAAAATAAAAGATTTCAAGCTGTTTGAATCCCACAATATTTCTAAAGCATATTAATATGTTTTTAGTAATAATTATTGTTGAGTAAAGTAAATACTTATGAATTATTACCATATTAACATAAAAATAAGCTGGACTTTTTTTTCCAAGTAACAACCTTCATAAAACCTACATTTAGCCTATCCTTGAACCCTGGGTTAAAACATAACAAATTTGGAAACAATAAGGACTGAATATATACACATTGAAAAACAGAGCAAACATCAAATAAACTTATTTTAGAAAGATAATCTTGATGCTAAGTAGTGGGTCCCTACGTTACAAAATTAAAGACAAGATATGTCTCAACTAGTAAACTATCAACATGCCATTATTTTATACTAAGTCTTTATATTTGATATTTTTAAAGTCATAATCCTTTAATTATTTGTGCCTATTTTTAAACTTTAGCCTCACAATTTCAATACACAATTTATTTTATCAACTTAATTTGGTTTTTTTAATAAATGGCCTCATTTATAAAAAAATAACATTTTATGCACGTTCATTGTAGACTGAATTATTTCATTGATAGTGTTCCCCTTTTATTTATATTGTTGTTTCCTTTTCCTAACAACTTATTGATTGAAATGTTTATCATATTTACTTAATCAAGCTCAACAACATGCTCTTTTAATAAAATAATAAGATAAACAGTAAATATATATATTTAAATCATTCAAAATTCAATAACTTAAATAATATGGCTTACATTGCGTACAACCCATATGGTTTACAGTTTGTGTAAATAAACAGATAATATCTAAATGGTGTAAACTTAAGTCTTTTTAAATAAAATATAAATATATTTAGTCAAACATTATTATGAAAATACTAAATTTATATAATATTTATTCCAATTTTTAACATGTAACAAAAAATATTGAAAATAATGATTACATTTATTTTATTTGTAGCATTAAGTATTCACTAAACATCAAAATATGCTTCTTTATTTTTAGTGCTATGTTGTTTTAATGTCTGCTCAAGCTATATGCAAAATCTCTGTTTATTTAATAAATATTTTTATTCAAAGGCTTTAATTGATAACCTTAGTTTATTGGGTTTTTTTATCCTACTAATCTATTATTTATTTTCAATGTTTGTAGGCTTAGCTTCACTATTAATATTATCAGAAATAAATATTTTAAAACACTTTTCTCCCAATTTCTAAATAATATTAACCAAAATGTAACTCTTATAGGTAATATTTTCAATTCTTTTCATCCTAATCATCTTATGAAGCTCTTTAGTTGTTTTGTTTAATTTACATTACAGCAGCTGTCGTAACAGGTCTATCTCCCCAGCCATTGTCTCCTCATCATAACGTCCAGCCCCCATCAGACTTACACCACATAATGTTGCAACAACAACAACAACAACAAACTCAAGCGCCACAACAGCAGCTTCGGATACCCTCGCCATTGAATGGAGGTCAGAGTTGTCAGCACTTAAATTTTGTGTGTGACATATGTCACGTCTAAACTATATCGCTTTTATTAATTACTTTACTGTAAAATAAATATAGTGTAATGTGTTTAATTTTATTTTAAATTAATATCAAACTACAGGATGTCTACTGGTTCACGAAAATCACGAATTTTTATTATTTTTGTCATAAAGTCACAAAAATATTTATAGTTTGAATTTCCCACACATTGTAACAACAAGAACGCTTCAAAGATACTGCTATCCACTACACGTGATGCCATGCGCCAGCCGGAAGCTGCCTGATTGTTTTGTCTGTGATTCCAACGACAAGGTAACGTTCGCCATCTTGTGTTAAATTTTAATGTGGCTAGCTGCTTGTCTCATGGGGTGTGTGGGGTTTTCGAGTGAATGAATTGGAATTCAGGTTTTGTAGATGATACGGGAAAATACCAGGACATTTTCTACACAAACCGTGCATTCATCTGTGTTGTGGATCTGTATCAAGATGTCTGTGGCAATTATCAATTTTTTACTCTATCATTGATCCGACTGCAATTTGAAGGCAGGGTAAAATATATTTTATATTTTTAAATCAACGTTGGCAGCAAATTGCAATTGCTTTTGCAGTGAAATATTGTGTATTTTTTATAAAATAATATTATTATTGTTAATATTTTATTCTTGACGTAATTCAGTTAATTTTAAAGAGCATTCATTTGAAATTTACCAATTTTTAAAATGATTTTCGCTATCTTATGGGCACATAAACTATTAGGCCTAAATTATGTTTTAATCATGTGTTGTTGTGAAAAAAAATCCATATTTTTTTTTGGGGTGGGGGCATTCAAAGATTTTATGTATGAAGTTTATGCTAATCTGTTAAAAGATGCCTGGTAAATGTTCGTTCAAAGAGTTTTGGCAGACTGTTGAAAATAAATACTCAAAGTGGTTGCACCCTGTTGAAGATGCCAGTATAAGGTTTATTGTACATTTAGTAAATCGAAATTTGATATAAGCCACAGTGGGTTGAATGGAGTTAAAACTCATGGAAAAAGTAAGAAGCATTTGGAACTTACCTCTGCCCTACTCCAAGGTAAGCAATAAACGCTCAGCTTTATATCTGTTGAAAAAGTTGGATATAAACAGCCAGAACTGGCAAAAGAATTATCACCTTCCACAAGTAGGCATACTTCTGAAAATGATGTATATTTGGTTGCATCTTTGTCTACATTATTTGTTTCATCTTCCTCGTCTTTTGGAGGACCTTTAAGTATATTTTGTGTAAATGATGATACCTTGAAAGCAGAAATTCTGTGGTCCATGAATAAGTTTATGACTCATACTTCTGACAGAGGTTCATGTATTTCCAGTGATCTTTTCTCAATCATGTTTCCTGACAGTGTAATTAATAGCACAAAAGTTCAAAGTGCAAAAAGACAAACTTGGCTATTTGACAACCTTTGGTCCTGGCCCCTTCTTCCAAGAAAAACTCTCAGCTGAGTTAAAGAATGCATTTTCTTGCAGTTTCACTTGATGAAAGTTTCAATAGAATTGCCCATAAAGGACAAATGGACATCATTGTCTGTTTTTAGAACTGACGTTTTAATGTGGTTTCGACCCGATTCTTGAACTCTGTGTTTTTAGGGCATTCTACTGCAGATGACCTCCTTGATGCCTTTACGCCAGGTATGTTTGAATTAGGACTGCCTTTAAAGAATGTCCTACAAATTTCTGTTGATGGAGCTAATGCAAATTTAAAATTCCTTAAGGACTTCAATCAATTGATGGGAAAAAATTTAGATAACCGTGAAGACAAGAAACCTATTGATGTTGGCACATGCTATCTTCATACAGTTCATGGGGCTTATAAGACAGCTCATAATAATTGTGAATGGCAAGTTCATAATTTTCTGCGTTTGTTGTATTATCTGTGTAAAGATTTTCCCTCTTGAAGATCTGATTACATCCTCTCAAGTGAATCAGACCTCTTTCCACTTAAAATGTGTTCCATCAGATGGGTGGAAAACTCATAAGTAATTGAAAGAGCCTTAAAAATGATTCCGTATTTAAAGAAATATGTGAATTGTGTGTTCCAAACCACCTGAAACAAAGAATTTCGGTGTTGTACGAGACTTCCTAAAAGATAACCTTCTTGAAGCAAAACTCTTTTTCTTGCAGTCAGTAGGAGAAGTGGAACCATATCTTAAAATATTTCAAAATGATAATCCAATGTTGCCCTTTGTACATGCCAAGCTTTATTCTATGGCATGTAGCATTGCTGCTCGCGTCCTTAAGGCAAAGGTTATAAGCAATGTGAAAAACATAGGAAAGTTCTTGGCAATTGATGTCAAAAATGAAAATCTATTGAATTTTTCGGATGTAGACATATGCTTTGGTGTGAAGAAATTTTGTAAAAATGTGAACGAACTTGATGTACAACTCTTTAGAAAAGATTGCAGACACTTCTTAGTGGAAATGTTTCAAAAACTGACTGGGCCTAGGTCTCCATTACGAAAGTGCATGGTGAAAGGTGCTTCATGCCTTTCACCAGCACTTATGACTAGTGGCACTCTAAGGGGTTAACTAACATAGCACTCAAACAACTCACTTCAAACAACCACATTGCATACGTTGAAGCTGAACATATAAGAAAAAAACTACCTTGAAATCTGTGATCAGTCTACGTTCAAGAAAAGCTGAAGAAATTTGATTTCAATGAAACCAGACTAGATTCTTTTCTCTTCAACCTCTTCATTAATGCAAAAACTGTCATTTTACACGATGATATTTACAATGTTCCATGGAAACAGTGCTGTTAAAAGAGGTTTTTCAGTAAATAAAGAGTGTTTGGTTGAAAATATGAAAGCGCGTTCTCTAATCTTCCAACACAGCAGTGGTTCAGTCGATAGGTGGCATAAAGAATGTGGAATTTACAAGTGGGATGCTGCATGCAGCTAGGCTATCAAGTTACAAAAGGAGGGAAGCAATTGAAGAAATGAAGAAGAAAGAAAGTGAAGACGCTAACAGATCAAAAACAACATTGGAAACAGTAAATAAACTCGAGGCAAGGAAAAGAAAACTTCTCCAACAGGTTGAAGAGAGGCTTCATCACTTCAAACTGAAATCAACTTGGAGAAGAAACAACTGAGGCAGATGTAAATCCTGTATGTTGTGAGTTTGTGTATAAACTAAATATTAGGTGAAAAATTTGAACAATATTAGATTTTTATGTTTGTTGAGAGACTTCAGCTTCTGTGAGCTTCAAACTTTGTTATTACAAATACAATATAATGTTCGACCATTTACCGAAGGATTTTTTTTTTGAACCACGTCTTACTGTCCGTTTGGACTATATGCCCCCGAAGGAATTTTGTGTTCAAAAAAGGTCACCAAAAAGTCATGAATTTTTTTTCTTCTAATTGAGTAGACACCCTGAACTAGATCTTTAATTCCAGTAACCATGTTTCAAGTACATTTAATTCCCACTTCTTTAATATCCTAAAAGCCTAATGAACTCTAATCTTAGGTAATAATATAAATTTTTCCCTCGTTTTGTGGAATCTCAGTTCAGGTTACTTGGAAACTCTAAATTTTCAATTAATATACTCATTTAAATACTCCTTATATAATTTTGCCTTATTACATTAAACTTGGGCAGAATTTGAGAGGAAGTGTGCCCACATCTGTGTAGAAGTAGCTTGAAACAATTCAACATAAATTACCTCGGTTTACCTGGCCAAGCTAGACCCATATAATTGTTAAATTTTCGTTTAATCCTTGATAAATTAGAATTGATTATGAAAACATTACACTTTTTTACAATTATCTAAATGGTTTTCATATAGGTGTAATAAACAACTTATGAAAGAATATTTTATCTTCATTGAAACGTGTATTGTTGATCGTGTGGTCCTAATGTGTCACACTCATGCTCTTCTGGGTATCTTGTAACATGTTGATCAAGTTTCAAATCATGCTCATGAATTCTTAAAAGTTATTTTTCCTGAATGGGTTCCCATCCGCCTTACACAATTATGTGTTGTGTTTTAATTGTTAACTCTGGAGTCAAAATTTTTCTGGTAAATTGTAATAATATGGAATAAAACGCCACGCTTTGGGCGTCAATAATAAAAACTATGTGATCAATCACCCCGCTTCGGGCGTCGATTGATTCACTGCGGATTAATTCCCTGTTATTGCTGTGATAATTTTAGGTTGTCTTAAGCTCCGTGATCGAGCGCCTATCATCACTGCGGAAATGATACCGTTTAATCAGCTGTCTATAGCCCCGTGTTCGAGCACTAATTAAATCGGTATTAATATTATAAAAGAAAGAGAAATGTTGTTGGCTGTTATTTCACACACGACTTATTTACATTACACCAGTAAATTACTTGCACATATTTCAGTTAAATGTTTCTTATCACTGCACACTTGTGATATTGAAGTAACTTATATTATAATGTGTTGGACTGTGACTGACTCGTGCGTGAGCGAGGTCCCGGAGATCGTCCTCCTCATCGTCGTCGTGGTCAATTGCAATGGTATAAACATACGTACAATGGTCTATATATGACATATCCCTTGCATTTTCTCCCCTGGTCAACAATATAAAAACTAACCAATAGACAGAGTCCTGGTGACACGTTTTATGATGGCTAGCTTCTTATTGGTATAAAGAAATGGCGTGCTCTGCCAAATACTATGAACTTGTTCTCTTTAACGAGAATTGACGCAGTTACTCTTTTACCAGGAAAGAAGGTATAAAAAAAAATATTTTAGGGGTGAAGTCCTTTTCACCTCATTCTGAGAAACGCGTGTTTGTTCATGGATGAATCTTAAAAGGATACTCTACCTATATTGCTTAAAAGAAAAATTACCTTCATCCATGACTTTTTACATAATTTAGATTAATCCAAATCAATACATTACAAAGTATGTAGTTTTTACTAAACAATAAATCATAGAAAACTTGAAAAACAGAAAGGTTATAAAAGGTTTCTTTTATACATTGGTATGATTTTTTTTAATTCATTTAATTTTTTGCACTAATTCTTTGGTTTTTAAGAATATTTAAGCTTAATTAAATTATAAACCTACTAGTTCTAATTTGAACTCTCGTTTAATCTGATTATTATAATCATCCTATCATTTTATGCTAAACAACTAGTAAGCATCATAATAGCACTTAAAAAAACATTAAAATTACTTAAAAATATTTATTAAATGTTCCACCATCTGACATTTTTTTAATCCAATCTCAAATATACTTAAGAATGTGAGTACTCAGACTATAGATCCAACCCCTATATATTTATAATATGTATATATGTGTGTGCACCCACATAAAGATGTTAACTCACCAAATGTTTTGACCCAAATTTCATCTCTCATTCCTTACTCCTAAACTAGAGTAATATATCTGGTACCCAGTTACATTATCATTGCATGCGAGAGGGGGGGAGGGGGGTATAGGAAAGAACCTATAAGGTCATCAGCTCACAGACTACAATGCCTGACAAAGAGATGCACAGTTTACTGGAGGTAAATTTTTTAAATCAAAACATATTTCTTTTAAACCTTTCTGGAATAGTTGTATTTGTATATATTATGAAACTTTAACTTTATTTCTCGATCTTATATTATGTATATGACATTATAATCATTATAAAAACCTTTATACGAATTGTAACTAAACAATTAGATAATTATCTGGTAAATTAAACATTGAAGGGAGGAAAGAAAGGTAAAGTCTACACCTTACAAGAAAACTGTAGGCCTCAAAAGTCCACAATCAAAACACAACAAATAACTTTGTTAAATAATTTTCGGGTACATCATTCCCCTATTTCTTGATTTACCTGAAATTACATAATTATATGTTTTGTTCTGTTTTCATTGTGAACTTATGAGGCCTAAAGTTATCTATTAAGTGTGTAGGCCTTCCCCTCTTTCTGCCTTTCAATGATTAATTTAATTCAGCCCTTTTTCGCCATTTTTCTTTTGTTTACATAATTATTTGGTAATGATAATTTAGTTTCAAATATACTGTGCTCATAATAAACTTTTATGTTGATATTAATATAGTTAAAAAACCAAACTATCACCAGAACAAGGTTTTTAACCCACGTTTAAAGTTTACATGATATGTATTTATTCACACAGTAAAAGACACCACACAAACCAAATAGTTAAAACATTCAGTGCATTGGGACCCATTTTAGAGATCAATAGAAGTTTATTTGACCAGTAAAAATCAACCTTAAAATATATGTAATTTTACTATTTTACTGATTTTATCCCAACATTTTTCTTTAGGACTGTGTCTTTCCATAACCATCATCACAGCTAGAGCATTCTTATTTGATGTCTCGCAAGCTTTAAAGTGTCCTAGTTTTCAATCTTTGATTCAAAGCTTAAGAATTTCAGAGTGAAACTTTATTGGCAGTGTATATGGGATTTGATGTTTAATTTGACCTAGAGTTCCCTGGTGCTAGTAACTTTGTTCTACTAATAATATAAAAGATTTATGGAATTTTTTTGTTTCAATTAATGGGATAAGATTTTAACTACTTTATACAGTGTCATGGGTGACCTGGCGGTCTAGGGGTAAGGTGTCAGACTTCTGTGCTGGCGGCCGGGGTTCAATGCTCGGTCCCGGCATAGATTTATCTGATTACCAAACCCTTCCTTCACCTCTGACAAGACATCTTGTGAATGTGGGGAATGCCAGGCCTCCACCGTGGTTCGGATTCCACGTTAAACTGTAGGTCCTCCATTTCATCTCACAATCACCCTACCATTACACATTAGCGTAAGTGTGTATAACCCAAACGGGTAGTAAGACGTGGTTCTAATAATAATAATAATAATAATATACAGTGTCTTCCTTTAGTATTCAAAAAAGATATATATGGCATTATAGTCAAGTTTTCTTTATTCTTTTTTATTCTTAGAATAATAGTGAAACATTTTGGCAAATTTAATCATCTATTTGGACTAATAATTTGTTACTAGCATTAATTACATGTATACACAACACAATATTGCTATAACTGAAACATTAAGTAACAAAACAAATGTCCCCAAGGGATAAACATATAACTTTCACTCTGGATTACAAATTGAAGAACTGAAAATTGCAATAAATATTCTTATAATAAAGGATCCAATGCACAAAGCTGACATCTTCTTTCTAGAAGACAGAAGAAGGGAAGAAGATGTCAGCTCTGTGCATTGGGTTCTTCCCGCATTTTTCTTCTTTCCCTAGGCGGGCTTTCTTCATCAAATTTATTCATAATAGTTTATTTTTCCTTTTTCTTTAGTTTTATCAATTTCCTTTATTATAAAATTATCTAGCCATTTGGGCCACCTCATTTTTAAACAATAAATATTCTTATAAAGTGATAAATAAGAATATATATTCCATATCATCTAGGTAACCAAGTAAGGTAACCTTACTGGGTAAACTTATTGTATATTTGATTTGGCGAGAAATATTAATATACTAATCCAAGTTTCTATTTCTATATTGTTTTTTACATGTGTCTAATGTGTGTAAAATTAGTTTTTCACATGTTTCAGCTTATTGTCAGCAGCCTCCAACTATCTCTCCCAACATTTCCAGTACTGGTAACCTTAATACATTGTCAGTCCAGCACACAGGTAGGTTTAACAATGTGGCTAGTTTACATATAGCATATTTGTTAATTTTGTGTGTTCATTACTTATGTAATTAAATCCTAAATATATTAACAGGAAATTCTAATATTCAAAATCTATTTTGACAGGGTGTCCAGCGACCTGGGACACCTGGAAAACAGGGAATTGTCAGGGAATTTGCTTGGTCAGGAAAAAGTTGGGGAATTTTATTAAATTTCTGGAAATTTTACATTTTGTCTATATAAAGCCTCATATTTTGATTCACTATAGTCAAAATAACACTTTTCTTCCAGTTAATACCTAGCTGTAATCACTTTCACAACATTGTCCATGTTGAGCAGACTTATATCACTTTTCAAGGTTCACAAGTGAGTTTTGTGTCTTTCCACCCTTCTGCCATGTGTCTTTAGCCAAAGTTGAGTCATGATTATTCACATGCGCAAAATTTGACTAGACCTACATTTTAAGTAGAAGGAACTAAGAATGACTCTGTCCCACAACTATTTTAAATCTTTCTTGCTTGAGGCAATCTTTTAATGGCTCAATACAATTTCAGTAAAATCTATTTTAAACTTAAAATAGTCCATTTCCCCGGAGGCAGAAATTATTTAATCCCTTTATTGAATGATACAACTTCAAAATGTGTATGTGTCTAGGAAAAAAACATACTATTTAATCTGTGATCTTAAAAAATTATTTTTGTAATATACGTAATATCATCGATAAATAGTGGTCTAGGAAAAAGTAAATTGATCTGGAAAACCTAGAAAAGTCAGGGAATTTAAAAATATAGTTTGGCTGGACACCCTGTTTGATAAGTAGAGTTAAAACAGAGAGAAAAACTCTTAGCATACTCCATTTTAAATTCGAATAGACTTATTGAAACCATTTGGTAAACTAAAATAGAGTAAATTTCTCACACCTTAATCATTAGAAATACAATCTCTATTTTTTTTTTGAGCGCATTATCCAGTTATACACCTCTATTTAATTTAAAAGTAAAATTACATGTAACATATATATACAGTAAATAATTAAAATATATATGTTTATGGTAAATAGTTAAAACTTAAATTTATATATGTTTATGGTAAATAGTTCTTAAATTTATATATGTTTATGGTAAATAGTTCTTAAATTTAAAGAAAACGTTATAGATTTAAAAGATAATTAAAGGGAAAAGAATCAATAAATAGAATAAGCTAGTGTTTATTTTCTCTGTTTCTCCCCCCTTTTTAATAAATGCACTAACACCACAATATATATTCTTAAATTATAATATACACTAATTACACTTAACTAGGCTCTATATTTGAGAGTTTTCTTGGATCATATATGAAACAAAATAGCTATAAACCTGCTTTCGTGGCTGCATGATAAACCATTACTTCGTGTTAGGCTAGAGTGCCGATGGCAGGGAGATCGGGGCTCGAGGCCCAATTGGGTGTATTGAGTGTTTTTTCTAAAAGGGTTTTCCGTTTTTCCCCCACGCAAATGCGTGTTCGTTTAGTCTATATTAAATATTCCTCATCCCAAACTCATTAGGATATTTAGTACAAATGTTTTTAACTTGAACAGGTAGTAAAACATGTCCTTAAAAAAAGCTAAAAAATCATTTAAACAAATTTAAAATGATCTCTTGAATATGTCTTAGGATGTTATCAATTAGTTTAGAATTCTTAGTGTTCACTTATAATGAAAGATATTTTGTTAGAAAAAATTTAATTAGACTAATAAAAGTGTAAAGTTAATTCTTAATGAAATTGGGATTCTATTCTTTGATGTAATAATAGATAGTTTGTCTGCAAACTAATTCCTTGATGCTCGACTTTCAATGAGAGTATTTAAATTAGTCCTAAAGCCACAGTTTTCTATATACTACTTATGACAAGACTTTTAAAAAAAAAGTTTTGTAATTTGGTCTTTATATATTAATCGGATCTTCATGTAGTCCTTTTGGAAATAAATTTGGTATAACCATTCTCCACTAAAAACCTGCTATCTACAGACTAGTAGAATCTTAACCTATATCAAGAATTCATTCTGAATTGTGATTAGTCAGAAATAAACACATATTGGTATATATATTCAAACTGGGCTTTTGCTGACCATGCCAAGCCCATTATTTGTTGCCAATCACTAATATCGATTATTTGGTTTATTTTCTTTGCAAAATTGCAATTATAATATAAAACACATACATTGATTTATACACAAATTTTGTTCGTTAAATTTGGTATAACCATTCCCCACTAAAAACCTGCTATCTACAGACTAGTAGAATCTTAACCCATATCAAGAATTCATTCTGAATTGTGATTAGTCAGAAATAAACACATATTGGTATATATATTCAAACTGGGCTTTTGCTGACCATGCCAAGCCAATTATTTGTTGCCAATCACTAATATTGATTATTTGGTTTATTTTCTTTGCAAAATTGCAATTATAATATACAACACATACATTGATTTATACACAAATTTTGTTCGTTAAATTCTTATTTGTAATATTAAAACATAATAGAAATCACAATAAAAACCTTATAGTGCTATGTAAACTATTAGAAAAATGGTGTGGAACAACTTCAAGGTAGATAATTGTTTTAGTCCTCCGATATAAATCCAAAATGCTCAACTGAGCATGAATTGTTTATTACTTATAATAATTTATATACATATATTTTTAGCATCGTGTCCTACTAAATTTAAAACTAGCACAAAGGTTTTTGAAGGTTAACCTTTTGTTTATTTGCTTCCATATTTTCTATTAAAATAACTAGAAGTAATTTATTATTTAAATAATATGCTTTCACAAAACAATCGTGATAGATGACAAAAACATTATTTTAAAGTCTTCGGTCTAGTTATCAATTGCTATTTATAAACTATATCAAAAATTATAAAATCAGTAATTAAGGTGAAATATTATTGGAGCAGTGTAATAGTATTCACGAACTAGTTGAATTTTTGTTGCTACTGTCACCCCATAAATCTACCCTCTCATTGACATGTCTTAGTTATTTGTTATGTTGCTCACAAAGTGTTGACATTTATGGATCACCACAGATTGTCCTCTAAAACATTTGTTCTTCCCTGACCAGTAAAAGCCCCCACGACTTCCTCTCTCCATCCGACAAGATAATCACTTCTTTGTCACTAAGCAATTTTACAATAGTCCATGTTTTCTGCCACCCAGCTAAAACTGATTATTCATCACTACCTGACTTCTAGCTGATAAAAAGGAATACTACTATTATGTGTGGCTACATTGTGAAGCACTGATATACCTGGGCCACTTAACACATTAAAGCCATTTCCTCCATGGCTGCATGCCACACTCTGTCCTACCTACGTAATTCATCTCCTTGAAGGAAAATATCCTCACAGTGTGGTATTTCTTATGGAAATGTTGGTTATAAGGTTATAAAACGAAACACAATACTCAATTTATTTAAAAAGCTTATGTTGTGAATCTATTAAAAATAATGTATTTGTCTGAGGAATACTATAACTATGTTTCTAACCAATACTTTGATATCAGAACTTGCACAATTCATGTGAATTGTCATTGAAAATAAGAAAATCTCTTCTTTCCATTAAAACTTTTAAAAATGATAACAACTTTTAATCCAAAGTTGTATTTCTATAGAATTATGTCAATACCTTTCAGCTCCATTTAATAGTTGACCATATTTTGAAATTACAAACCACTTCCTAAATTACTCGGGATTTCTAAACTTTTGCAACCCTGCTCAGCATTCTCCCTTAGTTATTATTTTATTTAATTTTAATGGGTTTATTTAGCTTATATTTTTTTATTAACAAATTATATCAAATCTTTATTAATTTTTGGTTTGAGTGAGTGAGTTGTTTAGATTCAAGCAGGCATACAATACATTTTTTTAAATATTCATTTTATGTCTAACATAATCGTTCCTACACCTTAGCTTAGCCGGCAGCGTGTCTTGTCTACTGGGCTAAGAGTCCCTGGCTCATTTCCCGGCATGGCTGAAAAATTTATTATTGGTGAAATGTGGGTTTACCCTTTAACAGTGATGCTGTAATTTTTTCGGAATAAAAGCGCCTCGCTTTGGGCGTCAATAATAAAAATTTATGTGATCAATCACCCCACTTTGGGTGTCAATTGATTCACTGCGGATTAATTCCCTGTTATTGCTGTGATGATTTTAGGTTGTCTTAAGCCCCGTTATCGAGCACCTCTCATCACTGTACGGAAAAGATAACGTTTAATCAGCTGTCTATAGCCCCGTGTTCGAGCACTAATTAAATCGGTATTAATATTATTAAAGAAAGAGAAATGTTGATGGCTGTTATTTCACACACGGTTTATTTATATTACACTAGTAAATTACTTGCACATATTTCAGTTAAATGTTTCTTATCACTGCTACACTTGTGATATTGAAGTGACTTATATTATAATGTGTTGGACTGTGACTGACTCGTGGGTGAGCGAGGTCCCGGAGATCGTCCTCTTCATCGTCGTTGTCGTCGTCATGCCATAAACATACGCACAATGGTTTATATATGACATATTCTTTGCATTTTCTCCCCTAGTCAACAATGTAAAAACTAACCAATAGACAGAGTCCTAGCGACACGTTTTGTGAGGGCTAGCTTCTTATTGGTATAAAGAAATGGCGTGTTCTGCCAAATACTATGAACTTGTTCCCTTTAACAGGAATTGACGCAGTGGATATTTTAACAAGAAAGAAGGTATAAAAAAATATATTTTAGGGGTGAAGTCCTTTTCACCTCATTCTGAGAAACGCGTGTTTGTTCATGGATGAATCTTAAAAGGATACTCTACCTATATTACTTTAAAGAAAAATTACCTTCATCCATGACTTTTTACATAATTTAGATTAATCCAAATCAATATCATTACCATGCATAAACTGCCGAGGACTGGATGCAGGGTTGTATGGTCCTTGAAAGACCTGGAATTTAATGTGTGTCTGTTCAAAACCTGGAAAAATCTTTAATTTGCCCTGGGTCTTAAAAAGTCCTGTAATTTCGAGGTTTCAATATTTATTTTTGAAATGGTTGTGAAGAATAGCTGTAAATACCGTGATTTAAGATGAAATATATAGTGCATCTCCCTTGATCAAGCGTTGGCTGTTGTCTGCTGTTTACTTTACTCTCCGCTACTCTTCCCATATCTTTTCTTTTACTGTGAATTCACACATTTGCTGTAAAACGCGAAAAGTGTTTAGATTTGGTCATGTGACAGCTTTAATCCAATCACTAGACGTCCGCTTGGCCAGCGTAGCCCGCACTGCCCGGGTAGAGATAATTTCAACTTTTCCAGCGCCTCTACAGAAAATGAGCCAAGTAGACTTGATCAGCGCATGTACAAACTTTCAAACATGTGTTATTTAAAACACAGCACATTCTCAAGATGGCTTATCTCAAAAGTGATGATGAAAATCGACAGTTTATTGGAAGCTATGAGTTTTATCAATGACAAAATCAAACCCAGGCAGTAAGTAAAATATCTAATTTTATTTTATATATAGTAACTTGCACTGATTGTAATATTTTCGTTTTCATGTTTGATCTTTCATGGCTAAACAGAGATTCCCAACTTTCTGCGAGCCTGTAAACAGTTTCACAACTAAGTGGTGCTGACTCACTGTACTGCTGTCAAATTTCAGCATGCGTGTGAATTCACCTTATTTGTTATCACGTCATCGGCTCAGAGATAGTCGCACCCTTAGGATGGGATTTCTATAGAGGCAAGAGGAAACAGTGTTAACTTTTCTGACAAACGCATAAGCACTACTGTTGATAAAATATGCTGTTGTTTTCTTTAATATTCTATATTTAAAAATCGCAATTCATGTGCATTCACCTTTTTTTAAATTTATTTATTTATTATTTAGCAGCGCGTCTTACTACCTGTTTGGGTTATATGCTTTTTTTAAATAATTTGCCTTAAACCATTATTTGTAATAATTCTTTTAAAATTTTTGACTACCTATTAACGTTTTAAATACTTAAAATTACGGTTTTGCATAAAAATGCCCGCTGATAGCTATTAGTTCATCTCCCATTCACCTTAGCGCTTAAATTTCTGTTCTAGCCAAACTACAATATATACAGAATTTAGAATGACTGCACTAACCAATAAACCGAGGAGAGTGACGTGACAACAAAGATAATTTACTATTTTTATATTCCAATCTGTTCATAATATTTTTGTGAAAGGTTATTTTCCATCTATTTAGAGTTTGTTACACTTTATAACTTTTTATTGATGTGTTTAGCTTTTGGCAGTACACAAAATATCAGTTTTAGTCCTAGAAAAATCTTTAAATTTATGTTTCATATGTCTCTAAAAACCCTGTGGACTTTGTGCATTTTCTAGTCTTAAGTTGGATTATAAGGTATATGAAACTACGACAGGCCTAGAAAGCTTGTAGTGTACAATTATAAATTGAATTAAAAAAACTGCCACAGGCTGGAAAACAATAAAAGACTTATAGTAAAATTTAACATAATTGGAGGAAATTAGCTACTTTACAATGTAGGTATCCAATGTCATTTTTAAAATGGTAACGCCTTGCTACTGTCCTCATTTGATCCCTGGCTTCTTTGTTACTAACAATACAGTTTGTTGAAAATCGGATATTTGAATAGCAATATCCTCAATAATAATGTGCACCGGCAAGAAATAAAGATAAAGCAGCCATTTGATTGGCTTGCCGTAGACAAACCAAATGCCTTGAGGTAAAGTTGGTAATCACATAGGAAAATTACTCTAGTTTCACCCAGCTTGTGTTAAGGAGCTCATTCAAGAAGACATACAAATAACTTTACGGTATATTGCAACTGATCTTGGATTATCCTCTGGTGGCATGTGATGAGACAAGGCTCCATTACTTCACTCCCTGCAGTAAGCGAGCAACGATGGATTGGAAACACTGGGGCTCACCAAGGAAGAACAAATTTAAAGTTATACCCTCTGCTCGGCGCATTTCAACAACAGGCCAGTTTTTCAAGCATGTCACCATTATGGTCCCTGCGCACCTCTTGTTGCACATATCATGCTGGTGACACAATTCCAATCACTAGACCCTTCTAGTGAGTAAGCCAGATACATTTAAGTTTTTAATTACATCACAATGTTAGTTAATAGGATGTGTAACCTTTTTTTTCTGACCATTGTCTATACTTTTACTCGTTTTACAATCTTTATATATTCAGTCATGGTAGTATGCGCACTCTATATTAGATTAATGTAATGGTTTTTATCTATTGTGAGTCAATGATATTCATAAATAGTTAAATTAAAATCAAAGAGTTAAAATTTTAATTCTTTTTATTACTACCTCTAATGTTTTCAGGTCTGCCACACCGTGTTCCTTCTCCTCGAGAGCTAATCGTGCACACTCAAAACATAATGCAATCAGCATTAATAAAGAAAAAATTGGAAGAACAAAGAGAGAACTATCGAAAACGTCAGGAAATGCAGCAGTATGTTTCATTCAATAGCAATATTTAGTAATATTGATTTATTAAAATGATAATGTTTGTAATAATGACTAAACAATCAAATTATAATCATACAATTCACACTTTACGTGGCTGTCACTGAATAAAAAGGTAATGGCTGTCACTTAACAAACGGTAACAATTGATTTTCGTTTGTTCAGTGACAGTAACATAATGTGATAACTAATTTATTTTTTTATCTTCTCATCATAAAATACATTGTTCGTTCTTTATTATTTGTTCCTATATATCAATATTGTACTTTATTTGTACTAAAATTTTAAAAGTAAATATTTATATTTTTTAAATTGTTTTAATAATAGGCTGTTCATAATTCCTTGAGGTATAAACAAGATGTTGAGAATGAGTATTGTTTGAAAATAGACTAAAACAAATGCATTTATTAAACATACAAATACATATTTAATCACGCTGTTCCCTTACTGGGTAGACAAGAAACTGTGCATATAGCTCAAAAATAAACAACGCTGTACTTAATCTATCCTATGCTTTAGAGAGGAACTGCATAAAATCATACTCCCTCTGATAGTATGTGTTGGATAAACCTATTTTGCGTAGTGTAGTAACATTAAAGATTATCAAATCATAAAGATAAGTTAAAGCTTGGATGGGGCTCGTCCCACCCAAAACAACCATCATTATTATGAATGTAACTGGTGCACTCTTTTATTTAAAAAGTACACATTAATATGGTTAAACTCTATTATATAACGGATGATGTTTTAGCTTGATTCTCTGGATGTACAGAGATAGAATGGTAATATGATGTAATATCAAATACATCAAAAGAATTTATTTTCACCCAGATTATCTTTGGTTTTTGGGGTGATTGTAAATGGATATACATCCCCTGTAGCTAATAAAAGGAGAGCTATGTAGTCTAAACAAAATCTGTACTTTTGTTCATTTTAAGATTTTTTTTTTCTTCACTACGACTATAGATTATGTTCCCAGTTTGTCTTTTGGATCTCTTGGAATTATTATTCTTGAAGTTAATTATTCATCAACCATTTCATGTATGAATTTTTTCTGATGGTGTCGTATACAATATGCATGTTGTCTGATTGTTGGTGAACTCCCTTTATATATGCAGTGTTGAACTTTGGGTGTTGTTGGTAAATTGCTTACTTACTCATAGGCATTAGGAACAAGAGAATTCAATGCTACACTTGTAAAAGTAGGCCACCAATGCCTATCTTAAGCTAGTTCCTTACAGTCCACCTCACTACGCCCTATTTATTTCAAGTTCATTCTAATGTTATCCTCCCATCTGCATCTAGATATTCACAATGCTCTTCTACTCTTTCGATTACCAGCTAATACCTTGATCACGGTTCTAGATTCTTCCATTCGACTATGTCCGGCCCACCATGATTTGCGAGATTTGATTAACCTAATACATTCTTATTAGTACGGGGTATTTAACTCATTATGTGACCTCCTCTCCTACCTACTATTTAATCAATATCTGGACTCAATATTTTCCTAAGCACCTTGTTTTTGAACACCATAAATTTATTTTCCTCAATTTATTTTCCTCATGTTTTCATTACAATAGAGATAAAAACCAATATAACTATATTTTTGTATATTCAAAGTTATACATTGCTTTAAAACAGGTGATATGTTTACACATTAATGACCAAGTGATAGTATGCATATCCCGACTTCACCTATTTTAATTTCAACTTTCATCATTTTTGCTAGTTAATATTGTTCCTATATATTTAAACTCGTGAACCATGTCAAATTATATGCTTTTCACCTAATCTCTAAACTATCATCCCCAATCTTTGTTCTTTGTGTAAATATTACTATTACCAAATTACTACTTTCCCTTTATATTCATAATGGTTTGAACAAAAAACGACTTTTACTATTTAAGATTTGAATTCTTTTAACTTAGACCTTTAGCATTTTTCCTCTGTCTGGTGGGAAGTTTTTGATAAACTTCTAAAATATCGGAACTGGATTATTTTCAATAAAGTAAGAGGGGTTAGTTTCTCCCCTATGTAAGTATGTACTTGTCCTTTTGGTCCCCTTCTCAGATATTCCATTAATAGCATAAACTTGATGGCCTAACCATAGCTTCTGATTCATAGCTGATGATTGCAAAGTACTATTTATTCCGGAATCCAAACCTATATACTGTTGTTTTTTTATTTATTTTTACATTCTATAGTTTTAAATGTATTAAGATAGGCATCACTCCCTATAGTTAAAATTTTACAGCCTATTAGCCCCAAAATTTCAAATTTCAGTAGGGAAACATGTCTCATTACCACACTCTTGCTTCACATTATCGAAACTTGTGCTTGTCTGTATTTTCATGAATGCATGCTAGCACTAACTCCCTGTCAGCTATATCATTGTCTACAGATACAGAAGGCACAAATCTTATTGAGGACTGATGTTACTGACTTTGTTGTCTTGCCCACGTTTGGGTGGTTCTCACGCTTCTTCTGAACCACATTATTTTGCATTATGTCCCACATTATTGCAATTATAGCGCAGTGTATTCAAGGAACTCCCTGGTGTTCTTAGTAATTTGTACATATTTTTATTATGTTCTCAATTTTGAGCAATGTGTCCATTTTTATTACAACTAAATTCACTCTTTTCTTTGTTTACTGAAAATATTCCCCTTCAGACTATTCTATCATCTTCCTGGTGGCGACATTTGGCTTCTAAGATGTCACGTCTTCGTCAAAAGATTTATTCTTGGACAGACGTTTCAATCTCTCCAAGTCTCCTTAAAGTCTATTGAGGTATACATCTAACCCACGCTTATTCGCTTAGTGTTTTATTTCTTTGCTACAAATGGAATCCCCAATTCATAAGTATTATTATCAATCTTATTCTATCATCAAATTCTTCAACCTTTTGTTCCTTGTTGAGTCTTATTTTGGTTAATTGTTCCCTAAATATCCGCTAGTGTGTTTTCCCTTGAATTTTCTTACCGATCCCTTTTTTAGTTCATCAAAAGTATATTTAGTTATTCAAAAGTTCTTGCCTCAACACAACTTGAATCATATACTTAGCACCGTATTTTACTAACCGTTTGGGTTATATGCTAACTTGAATCAGAAACACAAAGTTTATTGCTTCTCCTAAACATAGTCTAGTCACTGATCTAAGTTCATTTTCAGTCCAACCCCAATACAGTTGATGATTTATCTAATCTTGAGAATAAAAACAGCAACTTTATCCTCAGATTCACCATGGAAGACTAGAATTGTTTGAATCAATTATAAGCTCCTGATATTTTAATTAAGAAAGGGAATCGGCTCTACAGATGCCTCTGGTATTTACCTGGCTATTCTTAGGTTTTAATTTCCCTATCCTTAGATCTTCTAACTGATCTGCCAATCGGTTTAGGTCACTATACCCCCATGACCTTAACTGAAGCCATATTTGATTTAATTAGTTGGCTCCTACCTCTGGTAGACTTCTTTACTACTTAGGCAGATGTCAGCTTTCAGTACAGCTTACATTCTCTGTTGTTTTTGGTTACGTGTCATTGTTAAAGTTTTTTAAAGTCTTTCTGCTTCATCATTTCATGGAATTAATTGTCTTCTTGTAATTAGACTCAATTCATGTGTAGTCCCAACTCCTATCTTGTCATCAATTTTTAATTTATATCTTCTAAACAGATTTAGTATTTCTTCTAATAACTGATTGAAAGATTAAGTCAAATACTAATATCACTTTTGAAACTAATTGTCACCACCCCCTAAGTACCCCTATTTATTAGTCAGGCTGGCTTTGGGGGATTAGGGGTGAGACTAAGAAGACATTTTGGAAGCCAATTTTTGTTGTTATTTAATAGTATCAGTATAGCAGGTACAAAAATAAGTAAATAAAATGTGATGGTAGTCATGTATGTTAAATGAAAGTTGCCATAGAGAAAAATTAACATGTCAGTAAATGCGCTAAAGTAAGTATGTCCACATTCGATGCTTATGAGGCCTATGTACTTTCGCTATTCCTTGTACACGCTGACGCTTTGCATTTCTCTAACATTGTTATCCAGGACTTTGTTTATCCATAAGATATTGTCATTACTCAAAAGAGCTAAATTTATGCCCGTGACACACTAAATCAACTTCCTTTTTATAATTCCAAATCACTCATATTTATTCACCCCTTAATGGTTTTATATGTCAGGATAATTATCGAGCGTTAGATCCTTCAAATAGGAATATTTAATATCTATAGATGTGCTGGAAAAGGGCTTACTCGGCAATTACCTAACTATGCGCTAATTTTACACATTTTATGTTTTGGATTTCAATATAATTATTATTATTACTGACATTCAAATGTTTGTTTCTCCAAGATTTACATTCATAATGCATGTAGTTCGGCATGACAGTGTTAAAATACGGCACAGGCAGTTACAGTAGCAAATTTTTGTTAATATTCGTTGAGAAAATAGATCTCCTTGGAAGCTGTACTTTCCCAACAGGCAAATAATAAAATCCACTACATTACTAAAACCCTAGAAAACTTAATTTTTTCACTCTATTAGCAATATATTTGAACCCATCTCTCAGGTACCAAAAGGTTTTCTGTCTAAAAATTATTGATAATTTTTTTGTTTTAAGCTCCCACTTATCAAATCGCTAGTTTTATCTATTTCTTTTTGTATTGTATGCATTTCATTAAAACTATCATGTATTTTATTTCGTTCTAGTACATTTCTCAGTAAAAACCCAACTCAAGTTTTAAAACTTTCCATGGCCCATTTCCATATTATATTTTAAGCTGGTTTCATAAAAATTCTAACCCAATTTCGAAAAAATTTGACCTGGATACTTTCAGCTCCGCTTACTCGTATTTTTAATTAATTCTCTAGATTTTTTCTATAAAATGTTAGTTTTTCTGACTCCAAAAAAAGTTTATTTCTTAAATGAGGCAACTATATAGGATTTATTTTTTAAAAACTATACAAAAATGATAGATGAAAATATGTTTCTCTACTGTTTATAATGTGATATATGATCAGCCTATTTAATTAGGAAAATTATAAGTATTTATTATTTTGAAATTAAAGGATTACAATACAACTTTGCTTTTAGCAAGAATATTTCATTTGCTTAAGTTTTCAAACAAAATGCTTTCCTCTTCAATATTTCTAGCACAATATATGAGATTATTTTATATATATTGTAAAAGATAGTTTTAACCCATTCCTTGGCGCTTGCTTGGCACAACGATCATCCGCTTCAGTGGCCATGTTGTCTAACCCGGTATTCTCACAGTAAACTGGACTGCCAATGATGAGATCGAGGTTTGAATATCATCGTGTGTACTGAGGGTGGTTTTTACAAAATGGTTTTCCACTTTTCTTCCACACTAATTTGGGTATACTTCCTCTAAATATAACCCTCCTAATCCCTAACACCATCAGTGTAATTAGTACATAAATATATAGCCTGAACGAGTAATAAGACGCTGTTTTAAAAATTACACAGTGATCTACGTAATCCTGGCAGCCATTTTTCTTTAAATATACTATTCTCCAACACAAATGTTCACTTCTTGCATATTTACTTATTTGTTCATGTATTGCTTTATTCGTGGTCATATTATAGCATTGAACTCATAGCCCCATCTATTAGTTTATATATTAAGTATTCAGACTGGCTAAAAGTACAGTGGCTCATTGATAGATGACATTACATTAACTTTGCAATGAAGCGTCAATTCACGCCCGCGCCAGGGAACATTCAGGCAAACAAAGACGTTGCTCAACGCTGGTGCCAGGGAATGGAAAGGGTTAAAATAGATTCTATTCATTTTGTTAAAACATTTTCAAGATTTATTCTGTTGTATTGTAACATTAAATACAACTTATACATTTTATATTAAATTGTTATGTAAATTAATTTAAATATTTTAAATTGCTTATTTACATTATAAGCAAATTAGTAACATTTCTGAAAAAAAAATTGTAAAATTAAATTTTATGTCCATAACACATTTAAATTTATAATTCAACGGTGTGACCTGGTGGTCTAGGGGTAAGGTGTCGGATTTCTATGCTGGTGGCCGGGGTTCAATCCTCGGTCCCGGCATAAATTTATCTGATTACCAAACCCTTCCTTCACCTCTGACAAGACATCTTGTGAATGTGAGGAATGCCAGGTCTCCACCGTGGTTCGGATTCCACGTTAAACTGTAGGTCCTCCATTTCATCTCACAATCACCCTACCATCACACATTAGCGTAAGAGCGTATAACCCGAACGGGTAGTAAGACGCGGTGCTAATAATAATATAATTCAACTTGCTAATACAAGGGAGAGAAACAAGCTCTTTCTACCATTTTTTTTAAATCGATCTTTTTTTTTATAAAAAAAATAATATAATCAATAACCAAAGTACACTCAATTTATTGTAAAGGCTTACAGTCCTATTCTTGAACGGTTTGACTGTGGACTTATCAAATATGTTCCACCATTTTGGATACATGCTAGGTAGAATGCCTACTACCTTTCGGGTAAATGAAATATACTTAAACAAACTTGTAAGTATTTTAAATTAAACTAATTAAATGTCAATCTAATTTGTGTAAAATATTCCAAAACAATGTTTTGAACTGGTAATGATAATTGATATAGGTCCCTCTCACCAAACTTAACCACAGGGGGTTTGGTTGGGGTGAGCAACAATATCTCAAAAGGTACAGAGACTTCTCCTGCCAAGCACTTATCTCCTACTCCCCTGACATTTACACCAACTTCAGTGCTCAGAAAGATGACTGCTGAGAAGGAAGCAGATTCATTATTCCCCAATAAAATTACAGGTATAGTTTAAGAATAGTTTAAAATAATTTCTTGGTAAAATGTTTTTTATAAAATTATTGGGTTAGTTATCTTCATATATATCAATTTTTTATCCTTCTTACTTCCCCATATATTTGTAAATAAATTATTAGATTTGAACTAAGCTTAGTATACATATAAACCTGTCAGGACAATAAATATTTCTATCTCTTATATTTAGTTTTAGTTTATATTAAAAATTTAGCAAAAATAAAACTGATTTCAGAAATAATAAAGTAATTCTATTTTGAGAACTACTTCACTGTTATTATTCTTGGGTACTTTGATTCTAAATATATTTCATATGAATTAAAACTTGTCATCATGTTTCTATCATCAGTATAAATTGTTAAATATGTCATGTAAAGTTTTGTAAAAATGTAGCTGGGTAGTAATGTTAAGTTGCTGTTTATTTGAAGGAATTAATGTTAAGTATTTAGTGTTGAAAATCAATACAACATTTCTTATGTATATACATTCATATTTTTAAGAAAGATAATTCTTTCATTGTATAGTAACTGTTGAATACAGCATGAGTCCTTGTTTTCTTTTTTCTTTTTTTTCCCCCCATGGTATCCTACTACTCATCCAATCTATTTACACAAATGTGGAGGAGATGAGGAAGGTGGACTTGAGAGAAAGTGTGCCCACATTTATCTGGAAGGAGAGTGGGCAACCATTTAAGAATGATCACCCTCAATCCATCTGATGAGGATTCAAACCCCAACCACCTCCAAAAATATACCATTAAAGTATGATACCTCATTCTGTGCACCCTCGGTTATGACAGGGTGTTTTCCAATAATGGAAATACACATGTTTTTATGAATATTTATTCAAATATTGTAATAATATAAAGCCTCTTCTCATTGGGTGAATTGTTGGCTACAGCAGTTAGCATCAACATTTTGAGACCCCTAATATTTATAATTTGAACATTACTAAGAGTTCTAATTTACCATCCCTTTAATATACCCCCTCTGGTCTGTCTTGTTAATACAATGGTGGTTTACATTGTAGATGACCTTGCATTGTGGATGTTTCTCTCCTTTGTCTATTCTTAGTCTCTACCCTACCTCCTCCCTCCCTTTACATGCCAGAGGAAGAAATAAACAACTCTCTGTTTTGACTACACAAGCATTCCAATGGCACAGAACCCTCCTTGTTATTGTTTTTTTCTTAGCACTACGTTTTACAACTATTTCTGGTTATGTAATAATTTCTCTAATGGTTTTAGGGATTAGGAAGGTAATATTTAGAGTAAGTGTACTCGCATTTTTGTGGAGGGAGAGTGGAAAATCGGTTTGGAATAACCCCATCAGTACACCCGACCGAGATTTGAACCTCGATCTCCGTGTCATCAGCAATGTAGTCTACTGCAAGAGTAGCGTGTTAGACCATGCGGCTATCGAAGCAGGTTGTTTGTTGTGTTCTTCACTTAGCCCCTTCCCTCCACTACCCCCCAAAAAAGCTGTACATTTCACAAGCTTGACTGATGTGAGTACTCTGCAGAGCTCTATGGTCTATCTTGTCACCTTTGTTAATAAGAAATGAGTAAACACACAGGAAAAAATTATTTTAGGATGATTAGTTGGACAGTACATTGTTAACAGATTGGCTGTGGTCCTAAGAGTGGATTGTGATAAAACTAAAGGACATTGTTCTTTGTATAAACTAACTTGGATATAAGTAATATTATCTTCAGTCCGATCTCAAACCAAGTGAAAGAAGCATATTGACAGAGTGAAAGCTGCTAGTGGAAGCTAGTTGGTCCCTGCAGTCAAAAATGCCGTATCATATATAGGCTTACGTGTGGAAGGTGTACATTCCAGTTCAAATGACCATTAATAATTTTGAAACTCAAAACCAAATCTAGTAGTTCAATGTAGAGTTACCTTGTCAAAGATGAAATTTCTTTTGCAGAAATATTGTGGGCTATTAATCAAATAATGGAACATTCTTCTAATATAAGTTTTTCTACTTTTAGTGATCTTTTCAAAGTTATATTTTCCGATAATGATATTGCCAGGAAATTCCAGATGCAAAAAGATAAACTTGGATATGTCATTTTGTATCAAGGTGGCCACAAACCCATAAAACAGGGAAAACCTGGAATAATCAGGGAATTTGAAAGCCAAGCAAAAAATCAGGGAAAAGTAATGTAATTTTGACCATGAAACAGGGAAAATTAGGAATTATTTTTATTTTTGTTAAAACAAAAACATTTTTTTATGTCTACTCATTTTCATTATTGTATATTATGGCAATCACAGATAAAGTAGACTAATAATAACCTTCAGACACATTGTGTTGCTTTGATTATTTTCTTAATCTGAAACAAATTCATTTAATGCAGGTGTGTGTGTGCCATTGAAGATTGAGATAGTATTGGACGCTATTCAAGCTCACTGCCTTTTCAACAAGATCCTCTTTCTTCAGGAATACTTATTCTGGCGCAATAAGGAGTCACAATGTTCTTAAAAAAAAAGACTATAATCAAAACCTGGTCTTAACAAAGTATATTTTACTTCTCAGCAAGATCACTTTGACCAAGGTCACATGTCATTGGTTCCTAACATCAATTTTTCTCTACCATCATATTACATTCTACGTCATTGTGCTTCTAAGCCTGACAGCACTACTACTAAGTTAATAGATGTATTCAACTTTAGCTTTAAATCTACATCTGGACTCTCGCTTAATGATGCCCTAATGACACTCTAAGTTATAGCTTGAAATTTTTGAAATTTTTCTTAATTTGCGTGTTCATCCTGTAGTACTCATGTCAAGCATCAAGCAAATGTACTGACAAATAGAGATCCACCCTGAACATCGTTTTTATCAACAAATTGTTTGTTGTTTCTCTCCTCAAGATGAATTATAAACATTCCAATTGAACACAACATCCTTTGGTGTTAAGCTTGCACCGTTCTTTACACTTCGTTTTGTGAAACAGCTGGTGGTTTATGAGCAAGAGAATTTTCCTCTTGCCTCGAGTGGTTGAACAAGACATCTATGTAGATGACATAGTCACCGGATCTTGTACACCTGAAAAAGCTATTTGTTATTTTGGCAATTGTTTGATTTATTCAAGACTGTTGGGTTTGAACTGAGGAAGTTGGTCATTAACAGTTTGGAACTGCTTGAGTCTATTCCAGTTGAGCACCCTGCTAGTCAAGTAAAAGACTTTGATTGTGGTTCAGATTCCACCATGAAAAATTTGGGAATGCTATTTCTACCTAATACTGATGTGTTCACCTTTAATATGAACCTGGAACCATATAAATAAATGTACAAAGAGAGGCATTTTATCTACTGTCACTCGAATATTCGATCCCTTAGGTCAAGTGACTCCACTTTATTTGCAAAAATGTTCATACAAATGCTGCGGAATTTAAAGTAAGATTGGGATAACACTCCACCTGATAATATTCACAAAGTCTGAATATCCTTTCATCAAGAACTCCCTCAGTTATCGCTAACTAAGCTGCCTCGTTATTTGTCACTGTACCAAAGTCAAGAGTGCATGCTTCTTGGATTCTCTGATGCTCCAGAAAAGGGCTATTATATATATATATAAGAACAGTTGATCATTATAATTGTACTATGGTATTGGTGCTATGCACAAAGTCAAAAGTCACACCTTTAAAAACAAACTCTTTCCCAAGGCCAGAGCTATGTGCTGCTTTACTTTTAGCCAGATTAAATAATTTTGTAATACATGATTATTCAGACATCTTTGCTTGGTCTGATTCTACAGTGACGCTTCATTGGATTCACTCATTACCTCAAAAATTTGAAGACATTCATCAATAATCCTGTTGCCCTAATTTATGAAAATTTTGCCAGCAAAACATTGGTATCATATTCCTGGAGAAAACCTAGCGGATTTTGCATCTCGGGTCCATCAGAACTTTTCTAACATAACTATGGTGGGATGGACACTCCTGGATTAAACTAGACAGGTCAACCTGGCCTTTACAGTCTCTAGACTGAAATCTGATCCGCGTTCTACACAAGAAGAAAAACCATTAATTTGTCTACAGCCAATGAAGATGTTAATAATGTTTTCATTGACTTGATTACTTGCACATCCTCTTTCAGGAGACTACAAAGAACAGCTTATAACCTTAGATTCATAAATCATTGCAAATAAAAACTCATCCCAGTTTATGAATATCTCACTAGCAAAGAACTTAATCTAACAACTAAGGTTCTAATTAAAGTTGTACACAGGGGCGGCCCTAGCAAGGTTTTCTGGTTGTGCAAGATCTAATTATGGCACCCCCCTGTACATAGAGACTAAAGATAACATACATTTTTTACATCATTAATTACTCAGACTTCCGAAAGATTAGCATAGTAGTAATATGGACGAGAAACAATAACAGTAAAAAGAAACAATAATTGTTTGAAAAGGTCTATTTAAACTACTATGCTACAGATAATGCTTACATCACGCTAAAGTCAAATTTACATTGTAAATTAGTTTAAAATTAAAACAAATTAAGAAATGAAATATGAACTTAAAGGCCTAGATTGCCACTTTACTCGCTTTTGCGCTTGCAAATTTTTTTATTAATTCAGAATAATTCAAGTCCTGGGCAATACTATTTTCTATAGATAAAATTGCTAGATCTGACAGTCTATCCTGACACATGGTTGAATGTAAATAAGTTTTAATGAGTTTTAATTTACTGAAACTTCTTTCTCCATTAGCGACAGTTACAGGTATGGTCAGCAAAATTCGAAGTGCTGTCCACAAATTCGGAAATATATCCTGCCAACCATTTTGTTTAATAAGTTGTAGAACTTTTATTGGTTCTGCTGACTCAAGCTCTTTCAACAATGGATTCAGAAATAAAAGTTTCTCAACCAATTCACAATCAAATATGTCACATTTTCCCCATTGGTTAAACTTATTTCTAAATCTGCACAGCCTTTTACCAATTTGGACTTTTCAGGAATTGTTTTGATATTCTATAAAAAGGACCATGTATCATTGAATTTGGATAGTTGTGTAAATCGAGTGACCAACGCATTCTCAATTGTATCGATCATAGGGTAAAATACTTTCATTTTAAACAATTCTTCAGGATCTGTTGGTGTCTCATCTACGGCTTCGTATTCAAATAAGCTATTCTTTCTTCGGGATCGAACTGGCTTAAAAATAGGATCTGTTCCAGCTTGAAAAGCAATTTCCATAGCTGTTATCAGAGCAGACGAATTATCCCAGTACTCTTTTACAAATTCCAAACAGTTCTTCAGGAATTGTGAAGCGTTTGGTAAATCCATAGTTTCAGACTGCATAGCCTTACTTACAATGTTTTACTTGAAACAATATATCATACCAAGCCACCATTGTTACTATAAACTCAAATTGCTCCATGTTCTGAATCAGCGACAAGGCCTCTAATGCTGCAACTGGGTCATTCGTTTCTTCGTGAAGATCCAGAAGGGGGTCACGAACTGAAGGGTAGTGATAACGAACTGCAGCGAGTCTAGAAACTCTACTCTCCAAACGAGTTTCACAAACTTTTTTCAGTGATAGTCCTTCTACGTGCTTGGTATATCACTTCCCATCGCTTTGTTGATCCAGAGAATAGAACAAACAGTCTTTGAAGAAATCCGAACAAAGAAACCGATTTAACAGATAATTTGGCGGCATCTGCTATTACCGAATTTAAGCTATGACAGCCACATGGATTAAAAAATGCTCGTGGATATTGGTTGAGAATTCTGCTTTGGATTCCTATATTTACTCCTACCATATTAGATCCATTATCCTTGGCCTCGACAATCATTCATATCCAAATCGAACTCTTGCACAGTATCATCAAGAAAGAGGCCAGTAAGTCCAGCTCCCAAAGAGTCACTTACCGGCTTGTAAGCAATGAAACACTCACACACTTGGAATTCACCTTCATTAGTGTCAACAAAACGCAATTTTAAAGATAATTGTTCAACGTAACTGAAATCAGGAGTGCAATCCACTATGATGGAGAAGTATTTAGATGACTTTACCATAGTCAAAATTTTATTTCGAACTTACCTTCCAAGTAAGCCAATCAGCTCGTTTTGAATACGCTTGCCAAAATAGTGGACATTAGTCTCCTTATTAACAATCTGACGGAGGTGCTCCATCATCACAGGGTCGAATTTTCCTAGCAGTTGCACTAAACCCAGGAAGTAACCATTATTAGGAGTATATAGTGTTTCAGATCCAAAGATTCCTCTGAACAGCAAATTATTGCCTGCTAAAATGAATACTATGGACATCATTCGTTCGAGGATAGCAACCCACCCTGATTTCTCGTCTTCAATCTGTTTTTGCAAATACTTGTCAATTCCACTGAAGTTCTTTAATCGAATCGACGTGTTGGTGATCTGAGGAAGTTTCGTGAGTTTTGAGATGCACTGATAAGTGTCTCCAGTCGTCAAATCCTCCTTTTACTAAATTAGAATGGGAACTTCTGTTGAATAAACAGCAGCAAAAACAATATACTTTATCCACAGATTTAGAGTAAACAAGCCATTTTCTTTTATAAGTGGCTCCATTTGGCATTACTCTTTGAAAATGCGTATTTGAAAAATGATGTCCATTTTTTCTTGGATATTTTTCGTTGTTCATTTCGTTATTTACAGGACCTCGAATAATTATTTCATCTCTGGTTGCAGGGTCAACAAGCGACCATTTTGAAATATCATAATTTATATTTTGAAGAGGTGACGGTGATGGTATGTCTGGTATACCCTCTTCTGTAATATTTTGAACTGCATATGACATTCCAGAAATAGCTAAATCTTCTTGTGCATCCTGCTCTTCATCTTCATGTGCTTCGTCTGAAGAACTTCTATTAAATAGGTCTTCTTCCGTCGCGTGTTGGACTAGTTCTGATGATGACGATTCAGATGAATTCTGAACTCTCAAAACTTTGCTAGTAATTTTGCAACCTTTTCAGTTTTGCCTTGAGTTTTTTGTTTTCTTTTTAAGTTTTGTGCGCCAGATAATTTTTTTGGAGTAGCGACATGTTTTGTCTGTAAAGAAAAGGATTGCATTATACTTTGTAAATATTTTCGATACCAAGGTAAACTGAAATTACCTAAAGTCAATTCTACACCCAAAAATATTGTCACTCGGTAATTTTTCTATGGGAACAACAAATATAATACATACTAGATCAAAATGTATTGAAAAGCTGATTTTAAAGTTGCAATTTAGGGCGACTTGCATAACACAGTCTAATTCCGTTTGGATGTTAGTTGAACGCAGTTTTAATTATAAATTAAATTAGTGCATTGCATATCAACATTTTAGTTGATAAATATGTTTAGCATAGTTAAATGCTCGAAAATAGGTATTTAATGCAGCAAGAAGTGTTTACAGTACAACAAGAATTAGAATGAAAGAGGATATTTTATGGAACTAAAATTTACGCCTACATTTATTTTAAAACATTAACTGTCTTACTTATTAAAAAGTCTTAGTCAACATCAAAACAACAGTTTAACTAATAACTACTTAAGACATTAAGTAATGCTTAACTTTTTTAACTCGTAAACAATTTTTAAGATGTATTTAGTTGACTAACACAGAATTATTTTTGCTATAGTAACACTTTGCGAATGAAAGATCGAAATCATAGCGAAAAGCCCCTCATCTACTGTTTCAAATTGCATTGCAAGTAAAAAAAAACACAAAGTTCACGTGACACGGGTCACACAGAAACAAGGGACCACAACTGTTGACCATTTGTTTAGACTAATTATTGCTTACATAAGTAGATATTTGTATTTTGTTTATTTCAGCATTATTCGTGAAGAAACAAATACAAAAGAATGGCTAAAATAGAGATAACTGTACTTATTGTCATACATTTTATTTGTATGAATTATGATAGGTATAAATGCTTTTTACTAACTACTCCATAGCCAAAAAATTATCCAACTTTTCCACATAGTTGAGTTTTGTCAGATAAATTAACAGCTACACAGACTGTTTGGGTGACGCTATTTAGTTGGTTAGGCACTTAAACAAGGGTCCGACGAGGTTTAATTTGACATTAGTTAGGTTCGCTGTTTAGCTATTAGTTAACACTAAATAACGTTTATGAGTAAGAATTATTTTTACCCAACTAAAATCTTTATTTATTTCAAGATAACGGAATTTTGACATGAGGGACATGGACAGAAAAAAAAAGGTTAAGCTGTTTTACCGACAGCACTAAACATAATAGCCTGAAAGGCGTTGAGCAATGCGTTGTTAATAATAATTGTATTTACAAAAAATACGTTCAGGCAGATAACAAATAATGTTTAACTAATTCAAATTGAAGAAGATGTTAAACTGATGTCATGTAAGTCACCCTTAGACTAGCTTAGGTATGATCTATGATCTATGTAAACACAAATATGTCTAACATGATGTTGTTTCTAACATAATGTTACTAATATCTTACATTACATAACAACATTTAGGATACTCACAGAAACTCTTTTGGTTGGTTTTAAGTACTTTTTGTCTCATAGGGGAGCATGTTTGAATATTTATGCACCAATTTTGTAGGTGCTAAAGCTTTCCTAGACCATTTGTACACACTTTTAAAACTTGTCAGAATATAATACTGTTTTGTATAATGAACTAACCTATAGAGGTATAGGGTGGCATCCTACCCCCCTCCCCCATCCACACCTCTCTTTGGGAGGCCGGAGTGAAATCGGTCAAGGCACATCTATTTAAGGTTGTAGAAGAACAAGTGCTCACATCTGAAGAATTTTTTACCTTTTTAGTTGAAATTGAAGCAATCTTGAGCTCTCTTCCACTTTGCATTATGCCATCTAGCCCTAATGATCCAACTGCCTTGACCCCTGATTATTTTCTTACCATTTCACCCTTACAAAATTTCCCACATACAGATCCAAGTCTGACATCATTGAATCGATTCTCAAGATGGTGGCTCATCCAATGCTTGATACAAAATGACTGGAAAAGATGGCACCTTGAATATCTCCACACACTTGAACAACTGAAAAGATAGAATACACTGCTTAAACTTATTGAAATGGTGGCCATTGTTGTAATTAAACAAGATAGTCTTCTTCCTCTAAAATGTTCTCTTGGAGTAATTGAGAGAGTTTTTCTAGGCCAAGATGACATTGTTCGGGTCTGTTTGTGCTGTTAGTGGTACCTATAAACGCCCAATTATGAAACTTTACCTGCTTCCTACTCAGTAATTACTGTTAAAATGAGTTATTTCAAGGCTGGCGGTATGTTCAGTCTTGGCTGTAAATATATTATTATTTTTATTTTATCAGAGTCCAAATGTACTTTGTTTACTGTCTTGCTTTGAGTTTTGAACTGCCACTCTTTTTCTTCTACTTCTCCAATGAGAGGTCTTCTCTCTCCTGATTGGACAGGCATGTTTTTCTCCTCTCTTCTTTTGTTTGCCAATACTAACAGTTGGTTAAAGTAAATTTTAGTTTTGGTGGAAATTGGTTAGTGTTTACATAACCTTGTCCTACTTTACAATGGTTCACTAGTGTGGCAGGTGGAGGTAGGAGGTAAATAAAATATTAATCATGTGGAATTTAGAGTCTCAAGAAAGTTGATTTATAAGGACCTAAATAAGTCCACTTTTCAATTATGCTGGCTACCACAGTGTTCAATATTATTAGTATTATCTTTTGTATTTAGCATTACTATCTATCAAAGTGGATAGCTTAATTTCACATTCTATGTTTGTAATTCGGATAATCTTCTACTCACCAGGGTTCCTGCTGTACACTCTTTTAATCTATTTATTTCAGAATATTTGTGTGGTGTGTGTGTGTGTGTGTGTTCATTGATATTTTATTTATGACCCCATGACTTTATATAATTACAAATTTACCATCACAATTAAGACATAAAACATAATTCTTTATTAAGAATCAAATAGCCTAAGATCTTATATAGGTTTAAGTACGGATTTAGCCACATCTAGATATCATATTCTGAAATTGAAAAATGACACCTGGACACGGAAAATAACCCAGGACCTTTGGCTTAGTGCGTCAATGCTCTAACCACTAAGCTATCCAGGAATTGTCTTGCACATAGGGTCATTCTTTACTCATTTTAAACCATTGATCCATAATGAAGCATTATTTTATGCATGCTGTGGACACACACATGCTCATGTTGTTATTATATCTAGTTCGTTTTGTGTCTGTTAATGCTTTATAAAATGTGTATATGTTTTATAATACAATTCAAACACACACACAAACTAATTTATTAAATGATGTCTCATAAAAAGTAAAGCATTTTTAATTGTGTAACTTATATTTTAGGTACCAGTTCAAATGAGCAAATAAAATTGCAACAACAGCAGGCAGCTCTAGCACTGCAGCAAAGTCATATTGGCTCATCAGTTAGTGCCTCACAGTTTAGATTACAAACACATACAGTCCCTTCTCAGTGGAACATGACAAAACAACAAGGTATTGTATAGTTTTGTTTTTTTAACATTTCTTTCTATAGCTATACAAACACCCTTTTCATTATATATATATATATATATATATATATATATATATATATATATATATATATGCATAATGGATTAAAAATCACCATGAGAAGGCAGAAACATATTTAGTGATAATTTAACAGAATAAGTTTTCGTATATAAGTACATTAATTTTGTTTTGTTTTAAAATACATTCTCAGGTATACATCTTATAAACTGAAAAGTTATTTAATAACAGGTAGTTTGGTTGGGGTTTGCTTATTTATGATCACTTCTTTTTCACGTTTTAATTGATTTGTTTTATTACCTTTAGTGTAATGTTGTCACAATGTTATTAAGGGGAATCATGTGTGTTATGAATTAGTCAAGGACCAAATTGATTTATTAATGAGTAAATATGATTTTTTTTAAATGACCCCCCTTTAAGAACTGCTTACTCTCCTAACACCGAAATATATGTGCATTGGCTCCCAAGTCGTCAGTTATATGTAAATCTTCTCAGAGGAATGCTCAGTCAGTGTCTCACTGCAGTTCAAATGCTACAGCACTATAAGAAATTTGTACTTGAACTGCTTATATACATTTTGAAAACTTCCTTATCCCACGTTAGAGGTGATATTAATCTTGTTCCCAGGCAAGCTAGAGCTCCAAGCCACAGTTTCATGCACAAAGGTCCTTCACTAAACCAATGAAAATATATTTTGACAGTTCTATGCGCTAGGCAAAAACATATTGGTTGGAGCAGCATAAACCCCAACTGTTCAAGCTTTTTTTTTTCCTCACTATTGGTTTGGAAAGCTATTAAAATAGTGATGCTTTACTCTATTCACCAAATGGATCCATACATAAAATATTATAATTTATTTATTTGTAAAACTAATTTATCACGTGTTTACTATGGCATATTCATGTGTGTGTGAGTTTATCACAATATCTTGCTAACTGTTCAGGTTTTATGCATATATGATTATTACTCTAATGGAGAAGGGATGGGGAGGAAAGCATTTTATAGGTAATATATCCACAGTTAGGTGGAAAGAGAGTGGAAAACTATTTAGGAAAAACCACCCTTGGAAGTTTTTTTTGGGGGACTTAGTTTACGATTAACTAGCAGTTAAACCCGCTCTTTTCACAATTAAGCCATGTCAACCTTAATACCTTTCTAGTTATCTGAAAAATTACTATTTTATAGCATATTTATATGTAGTTTTTTTCTATAAACTTGGAAATTTCTTCTTATCTTCCATTTCACTACAACCTTAACCCCCACCTTCTCGTTTTGCAATTTAGAATTTTAAAAAATGTTAGACTTTTGGGGTGGCCTTGTTACAATCTCGTCAAATTTCAAGTTTTTACCAAATTTATAAGTTGTAGTTAATTTTAGATTTGGAAATTTCTGGTGGAAGTCATTTCCCATGTTCCTTCAATTTAAATTTTAGATTTTATGTATCTGCTGATTATTTGAGTTGGTCTTTTTACTTATAGTAAAAATGTTCAATTTTCTACTCTTCTGATTATTATTTTTTTAGGCAATATCCTTCCCATTTTCTGTTCCATCATTTTGAAATGTAAGAATTTTCAGACTTTCATGGCAGTTATGGATTATTTTTTACAACAGCCTGACAAATGTTAATCCTCTATCACACTGATACATAGTTTATTCTTTTAGTTTTGGAAAGTTGAAATGTTCCCATTTCACCTGCTCCCACTTATAAAGTTAATATATTGAACACTTATCCTGCTATTGGGAGTGTTTTTTTCCTCTGCATGCATGGCAAATTTAATTGTCTACTTCCCATAAAAGATTTTTACACTCATATGCCTCCCACTCCTAAATTTCTCGGAGCTCCATTTACATTTTACATTTGCAATTTAAATTATCAAGACCTTTATGATTATTTGGAGTTGCCCCTTTACCCATCTGCCTGATTTTAATTTTATACTTGATATAAAAGTTTTTCTAACTATAGTTCCTCATTTCCATGAGTCCCAATTTAAAATTTCAATTTTACAGCTCATCCAGAATATATATTCCCACTAAATACATCCTCCTCATTTTTACTCTACTAGCATGATTAAACATGGATATCCCGGCTATGCTGTTTGACTACAGGGTTTCCAACAACCTGGAAAACAGGGAATATTTTTTTTCGAGGAAAATTCATGAAAAAGTAAGGGAATTTGATCAATTTTCTGGAATTTTAAATAGTCACTAAAATAATAGGCCTACGCTAATTTAATTTATAATAAAATAACTGTCAAAACATTTTTCTTCACTGTGAATTTATTCTAGTACATTTGTCCATCTTGAATATACTAATCTCAATTCTCAAAGTCAACATGGGATTTTCATCTAATCTTTCCACACCTCTATCATGTCTTTACCCAAAGTTGAGTTGTTAGTTCATTAGCCCGTGTAAGATGATCTTTTAATGTATAAATATGATCTAACTCAAAGCTAACTTGGAACGCACAACCCAATGACTCATTGCTTTAGGCGGACATCCTTTAACCCCTTCATAGAGTGTTACAATTTCAAAATGTATATGTGTCTAAAAATAATATTACATTAAGTTGAGATCTTAATACAATAATGTTTATAATATAGTGTCTGGAAAAATTGGAAACTGGCTCTGTAAAACCTGGAAAAGTCGGGGTATTTTAAGATATAGTTTGGCTGAACACCCTGTACTAGAGCAAATACACAATACTTTGAGATAAAGATAACCAATGACCAGCAGGCTTATATTTACACTTGACTAACATGTATTAAAAATATACCAATTTTAATTAAATTAATGTCCTTCTTATACCACTATATTTTATTTACAGTAAAGCACATTAAAGTAATTGTACCAAAATTTGCTCTAATGTGGATACATTTCCTTTATAATCTACCTTCTGCATTCCTTTCTTATTTGTGTAAATATGGGAATAATCCAAACAGCTTATAGAAAGCAAATCATGCAATTATTTTAAATACAAATTTTGCATTGTGTCGTAATACTCGACCTGTCTTTTCACACTTTATTAGTGTGGGAAAGAGAATTTTAGATAAATGTACCACTATTTATGTAGAGGGAATGTAAGAAGCCATTTAGGAAAAAAAACACTCAATATGTACTGTTAAGGTTCGAATGCCGACTGCTAGCCTCCCCGTTGCCAGTAAAGCAAATTAAATTAACCTCACAAGAAAAAACTAGGCGAGCTTATTTACTTTTCCAGAATGTGTGACCTTAATGAAACATATACTCTTATTTAGTGGTAGTGTCTGATTGTTGGAGATGGTCTGAGGGGTGTTTGTTTGGATTTAACACCGAGTTAAAATGCATTACAGGCTTAGCAAACTGGCAGTGGAAAATATTACGCTTGAATAAAAAACTGACCCAGGCCATAGTCTAGAAACAGTAATCGATGTAAAAAAAAGTAATTAGTCAAAACATCATTTAAAATGACTGTTACAAGACATTTAAAATATGGTATATCCATGCAAAAATGCACGTGCAGAGTGCTTTAGCGAAGTGCTGTTTAAAAACTATGAACACCACAAGATATGGCTCAAGCTATTTTTAAAACCTGACCTTAAGATAAAAATCAAACATCTAATGGCTCAGCACTAACCCGCCATTAATTTAAAATCTTAGCACTCTAAGATAAAAAGTAAATATTTAAAAACAAACTGCTACTTAAAAATTTAAATGTTATGTGTAGTCAATACTCAATTGCTTAGAAAGTATTCAATCAATTGTATTGAAATTTTCAGACATTCATTAATAGCAAGTTATTAAGTCAAATCTAGAACAATCAACACTTAGTGTTTGTAAAATGTTATACATCTAGCTTCATCATTTAATATAACTTTTAAAAGAAATTGAAAAAAAATAACTTTTCAAATCCAAACACAATTAAAATAAGTTACATTGAGTAAACATTTTAAAATTAAAACACAATTAGATTTATTTATATTTGGCTAGGATTTTTTTCTTCAAAACATGCCTATGTACAATTCCCCTTAATAGCTGAACCCAAGTGCAGAAGAATAGATGATAGAATGGTCTCAGCATTTATCTTTTAACAGTGTGATTTTGGGCCCTCATGTAATGCACATTGTGTCAGTCCAAGGGACTTGTGTGGCATGCACTCCAATCTTATTAGCTTCTTTTTTATACATTCCATTCTGGCTTGTGCCCGCCCGCCCCTCAGCAAGTGGGGTCTATGAAGTACTCCTCCACCCTAATAAATCATTTAGCTTAAATTGATTTCACTTATATACATTCAAAGTCTGGTGCTATTTACATTTCACTGCCCTTATAGCATTAAAATGCTTACATTTTGCTACCCTTGTAGCACTATGGTGCTTGCATTTTACTACCCTTGTAGCACTCTAGTGTTTATATTTCACTAAATTTTTAACACTGTGATATTTGTGTTCATCCCTAAAGGGTACATTGTCTCACAGGCACAAAATGCAATGTTGGAATTTAATTTGAGAATGACAAAAGGGGTGTATTTGTGAAAGACAGGAGAGCTACAGAGCATACCATCTTAAGACTGACCACACAAATAGAATACAAAATATATTATTTATTAGGTACAAGTTGTTGTAGATCACCAAATGTGAGAGAATATTTTTTGGAGATGTTACTTTAAAATTATGTTCACATTATGTGTAAATATTTCTTGTATGCATTGTTCTACACTTGTATCTCTTTCCACACTTCTTCTTAAAGTGGTCATATTTCTTGTATGCATTGTTCTACACTTGTATCTCTTTCCACACTTCTTCTTAAAGTGGTCATATTTTGAACACAACATAGTTTTTTAGTAAAAAGTAGAAAGAGGACTGGTCTTGTAAAAATCGGAAAAGCTCGGAAGGAAGGAAAACTATACCATGACAACTGATATTTAAAAAAATTATCATTATAATTTGCTTTAGGAAGAATGAGCTGTATCTAACTAACAATCAGTGGAATGTAGACAAGCAAGATTTTTTATAAACACTGGGTGTATAAAACTAGTCATTTAGAACATCCACTACTTTGATTATTAATTGAGCTAGTTGGATGGAGTATAACTGTAATGTTGCTGAGTCATAGCAATGGCAGAAATGGCAATTTGTTTCAAATCCAGACCAAAGCCTAGTGCACGATGACAGATACACTAGGAACAGGACTTAACAATCTGTGGGAATCTAGTGTGCATTGCAAGACTGTGTGAAGGGCAATTGGCTACCTTATTAGACACAAAGAATATGATACAATGAAGGTTCTGGTTGTGTCTAATGGCAAGTTCCTTTCTTAATTAATTTAATGGCAGCTATGGTGTGGCAGTAGAAAGATGAAACCAAAGAATTTGAAGGGTTTATATGAAACTGATGTATGGGGCCTATTCATGAGTGCAAGTATGGCAAAAATATATCCACTCTGTAGATCTTGCATGGTTGGCACAGAGTGTAATTTCAAAGATAAATAGTGGTGACCCATCTTATGAAGCAAATATATTATATTGACATACTGTTGATGGTAGAAGATCCAAGTACAATGTCTAAGATGATTTAATGAATGCACCTGCTGTTTGCCTGAATTTAATTTGGAATCAAGGGGGCATCTTAATATATAGCTCACGAGAGCTAGAAATAAACTTTAGGTGCCTCTTAAAATATCTCAAGTGGAATTTAAATGTCCTTGAAGAATCATGATACCTAATGGCTTATCTACAATCAGTCCCTCCCGATTGTCAGATGCACACTCGTAAAGCACACTTCCAAGAAATGCTGTGTTTGTTTTATTCTTAAACAAAGACTGTCTGTAATAAAATGTTGGTAAATATAATTTCAACTAATAATATTCCCTCATTAAAGTCATATTAAATTGTACATACACAAATTAAATATAATCAAATCACGTTATTAAATTATTACTCCTATTAAAGGAATTAAAATGCAATAACTTTTACTATTTATTTTGGTGAACTTTTATCCTACCAAATAATTAACTGCTTTAGTTGACTATAATAGTACACCTATATCTGTTTGTGATTGTCTGATTGCAAACCAACACAATTACATAAACGCAAGAGATGAGCAATGTGTATCTCTTTCTAACATGTAACTGTGCTTGCATATGCTATTGTAGATAAACAATATTACGAGGGCAAGTCTGTCTGATTTTAGATTGGGTCTAAAAGTTGTTCTCATGTCAGGTAAGTATGTCTGGCATCAGTTTTAACTAAACAAGGGAATATTGAATATTATCACAACAGATAATGCTGCACACATATTGGAAGTATTAAAAGATTTTCATTATTTCAGTAAGCGTAGACCAAAGCTATATCATAAATTTTTACTAGCTTAATAAGCTACTCATTAAGTTAATAAAATATGGAAGTTACCTTTCTTTTGTTCCTATACCACCCAAATGACATCAATTACAACCTGAGATCTCACTAATTAGATCTAACTTCAAATAAAAATGTAATGTAAAAATGTGTTCTGCATTCACTCTACTATTAAGTAGGGGTCTGCGAGCTTGATTATTTTTATTCGATTTGAACTTGAATAGAGTATTTCTAAAAGCTCCCGAGTTCGAGTCACGTTTGAGTATTTCGAGTCAAGTTTGAGTATATTCATAATTTTAAAATGTTAAAGTATATTAAAATACATGTTCTTAAAATATGAATGAGACTCGTTTATATAAAGAGTAAATTCAAATACTTCTGAAGAAGAAAAAAGTTAAACATTGGAAATATCGGTTTTTAAATTAGAAATAACACTCATAAAAAACAATTTTAAAATAAGAACAGTCAAATAAAAATCTAATTAAAATAGTTTAACACATGTGTCTTTAAGGAATTTAAAATTACACAAACAATAATTATAAAAAAGTTAATAAAATTGATAATTGCATAATGGCTTGGAAATGTATAACAAAACAGTGAAGAAAGCCAACCTAAATAAGAACCAACCTAGATAAGAACAAACACACTTATCTCTTTATGTCTTCTTAAACGTTTATATTTCCCACTCCTTCAAACTTTCACAGTTGCACATTAGTTTGAATTTTCGGGAATATTACTTTTTCATTAGTGTATTTTCATATGAAAAATAAATATTTCTGAAAATTCAAAACAGTGTACAATTGTGGATATTTGAAGAAGTGGGAAGTGTAAAAGCGAAGAAAGAAAATAGAAAAGTGTGTTTGTTTATATCTAGGCCTAACCTAACTATCCTTTCAGTTTGGCTTCCTTCACTATCACTTTACATTATTGTAGTGTGTTTCTAGACAGTCTTGATAAAAAGTTATAATAAAATTAATGTTTTAATAAACCAATATTCCCCCAAAATATGCTTCAGTAACTTAATTTACCCTATAAGAAAACCAAAGAATCATAAACACAGAAATTTGAAGTGTTTATTATGTTGTTTATTATTCCCTAGTGTAATCGTGCATGATTATGTCTTCTCTTCCATTTCCATTCCTCTATGTGCATTTGTGTTAGGATTATTAAATAAATGCCGAGTATATTAGATATAGTTTCAATAGTTCACTTATTGAGAAAATAGAGACATACAATAAACAAGTATAGCCAAATCGGCCATCTTGAGACTGAGACAGTTAATGAACAGCCAAACAAAAGAAGGACGTTTTACATAAAGATAGGTAGGCCTACTTCACAATAGAGGTATGAAAATACACCACTATTCTAACACCAGCTCATAATTGAATACCTCTAGCAATCAATTAACTATTCCTAGCTCTTTTACACAGCTCTCATGTTTAACCTTAGAGAGAGATTTTGTTAAGACATCTGCTAACATATTTTCAGTAGGAACATATTTGATATTAATTACTCCTGAGTTTACATGCTCTCTTAAAAATGGTATTTAATGTCAATATGTTTTGACCTCTGATCAGTAACAGAGTTTTTGGCCAAATGTATGGTCCTCTATTGTCACAAAATATTTCAGTAGGATTTATGGTTCTTTCTGGATCTATTTCAGAAATTAAAGTTCAAGGCCACAATGATTCCTGAACAGTGAAGGACATGGCCATGTACTCTGCCTCACAAGTAGACGACGTAATTGTTTTTTGTTTTTTACTGCACCATGAAATGAGGCAATCTTGTAACTTGAATAAGAGCCAGTTACTGAGTACCTGTTATTGATTTTGTAACCTCAATCTGAGTCACTAAAGCCCATTAAGTTTCTATTTTCCGATTTACTGAATTCTAATTTAAAATTCACCGTTCCTTTAAGATATCTGAAAATTCTCTTGACACATAACGAGTGAACCCCTTTGTAAGATTGATTGTGCCTACTAAGTAAGTTAACAGCAAAGGAAATGTCTGGCCTGGAAATTTGTGATAAATACAACAGACTACCAATAGCTTCTTGATACGGGACACTTGGATCCTGTACTTCTGCCGAGTCTTTATCTTGAAAGTCTAGTCCAGGGTCAAGCGGAGTTGACACTGCTTTCGCTTTAATCATGTTAAACTGGGTCAGAATTTTCTTGGTGTATTCTTCTTGTGAAATCCAAATCTTGCCTACTTTTCGGTCTCTGGTGATTTCCATTCCAAGGCAGTTTTTTTACTGCGCCGAGGTCTTTCATCTCGAATTTCTTGTTGAGTGCTTGCTTCACCTTCTCTTTCAATTTATTGTTGTTTGAAAATAACAGTAGATCATCGACATACATAACAATAATTAAAATATATTTACCATTTCGTTGGTAATAAACACACGGGTCAGCATTTGATCTGATGAATCCTAGTTCTGTTAAGACTTGGTGAATTTTATTATTCCAATTTCTTCCACTTTGCTTAAGTCCATATACAGACTTTTTTAACTTCCACACTTTGCCTTCGGTGGTCAGTTCTTCAGGTGGCATCACATAGATATATTCTTGTAAATCTCCATACAGGTATTCTGTTGTGACATCCAAATGATCTATGTCTAGATCTTTCCTTGCTGCCAGTGATATCAAGTATTGTAAAGACGTATATTTGACTACAGGTGAGAATGTTTCATCGTAATCGAGTCCTTTTCTTTGACTGCATCCTTTGATTACAAGTCTGGCTTTTTATGTTGGAGGTTTTGTTTTATCGCTAGGTTTTACCTTAAGTACCCATTTGCTGTTAAGAGGCTTAACATTTTCCCGAAGATCAACGACTTCTAATGAATCATTTTTTACTAATAATTCGTGTTCCTTAGACCTGGCTTCCTTCCACTTTTCATGGTTGATCCCTTCCAGGGCTTCATCAACATTTATTGAGCCATCTAAAACATTTTGTTCCTTAACATAACAACTTATATGATCAGGCCATACCTTAGGTTTGGGTTGTCTTGAAGAATGTGTGAGAGTAGATTTTTGCTGTTCTTCTTTATGTACTTGTTTTTCGTCTTCATTTTCTGTGTCAGAAAAACCTCGAAAAATTTCTCCATCACCTTAGTCTTCGTCTTGTATGCTTAGATGATCATCTGGTATGTTGGTTGTTGATTACTTCATCTTCCTGAGATTTTTTGTTTGGAAAAATTTTGGAAATGGGCTTGGTTTCACTTCTGGAACTTCGAGCTTGACTTTGCACTCAAGAAACACCACACCTCGACTAATTGTGATCTTCTTGCTTTTGGGGTCAATAAGCCTGTACCCTTTGGGGTTTACACAATGCTCTAAGAATGTTAATTTTTGTGACTTTGGATCCCATTTCTTCCGCAATGCTTTAGGTATGTGGAACATGGCTTCAGATCCAAAAATTCTTAGATGTGACAAATTAGGCTTGCTCCCACTCCATACTTCATGAGGAGTTTTGTCTTTCTGAATGGTTGCAGGCGATAAATTTGTGAGATAAGCTGCTGTTGATACAGCTTTTTCAACCAGTGTCTTGTTTGTCCTTTCTGCCAGCCCATTTTGCGCAGGACAGTTAGCTGATGGACGATGCCACCGGAGCTCAGTGTTCGTTTCATTTTCTCATTTACGTATTCACCCCCGTTGTCTGAGCGAATCTTTTTGATTTTTAGATCTGTTTGTGTCTCAACCATTGCCTTGAATTTTAAGAATACACTATGAACTTCAGACTTATCTTGTTATAAAGTATACAAATATTCTCCGGGAGTAATCGTCAACAAATGTAAGAAAGTATTTACTGCCACCGATTGAAGTTGTTTCCATCGGACCACACAAGTCTGAATGCACTAGCTCTAAAACTGATTGACTATACATTTTGCTTCTTTTGAACGGAAGTCTGGCCTGCTTACCTATGATGCACAATTCGCACGATTCGTCATCTAAAAAGTTAGGGTCCATACCATCTGACATTTGGCTTAGTTTCCGGTTTAAGTGACCAAGTCGCCGATGCCACAAAAAATCCTTAGATTGTGCATAAAAACTGGTTTCGTTTGTTTGAGGTGTGTCCAATCAATAAATCCCATTTTTAACATGGGCTTTTGCGACTAGTACACCATCACTGTCATGAATATAACCTCCTGTTTGGTTAAACGTTACAATGTGGCCTTTCTGCACTATTTTACTCACAGATAATAAACTTACTGCTGAATTAGGAATGTGCAACACATTTCTCACTTTTACCTCTAAAGTAGTGTTATTAAAAACACATTCTAAATGAATGGTCCCTGACACATCCGCAACCAAATCAGTGTTGCCTGCAGCTGTCACTTTGGTTTCATTTGGGGTTATGTCGGAAAGTTTATTTATGTTTTTTGTAATATGGGTTGATGCACAAGAGTCCTGAAACGAACACTCTTCATCTTTAACCTTGTCCTTATAGGCCAAAAAAGCTCTCCTACTTTGGGGTGTAGAAGGCTTTTCACTAGGGGGATCGCTGTGCCTAAACACACTTTGATGATTCCTGCCATCAGTCTTTTGTCTACAATGTGTGGCAATATGGCCATGCTTACCACAACTAAAACACTTCCTAGTGGCTGTTTTCTTCTTGAACTTACTTTTTGGAGTAAACAAAGCCGTTTCGTTGGTTAGGGTTGAATCATCCATTTTCACATCTTGTAATAACTTCACTTTAATAGCATCACCTGTAATTTTTGTGCCAGAATTTTCGAGGGCCATTATCATCGGTTTATAACTTTCAGGTAAACCAGCAAGAAGTAGTGTTCCTGCCCATTCATCACTTACAGGAAATCCTATCTCGTTTAATTTGTATGCAGTCGATACAATCGTGTCACAATATTCGTCCACAGACTTACAGTTACTGAGGTTGGTAGTAACTAGTATTCTTAGTAGCCCCACTCTCCTAGTCAAGCCGGAGTCTTTGAATGCTTTTTCCAACGCATTCCATGCTTCAGCTGCCGTCTAAGCATTTTTTATATGAAAATAATTTATTTTTTCCACGGACAAAATTATTCTAGATAGAGCTTTACTCTCTTTATTCTTTCAAGAACACACCTTAGCTTCGTCTTTTATCGCGGGAGGGTCTTTCTCTATTACTTTAAACAAATCATTGTGTTCCAGATAAGCTTTCATTGCGAATTTCCAACTGAAATAGTTTTCTCTACAAATTAGTTTTTCTACTATCGGCAATCCAGATGTAGACAAACTCATGTTTACAATCTGTAGTGTAAAACTTTTGTTAGTGAACACGCCGCTGCCTAAGACTAACCGCTGAAAAACGAACGCAATTTTATCTCTCGTTATTTCACTTCACCATCTCACTCGCACACTGTAATACGTTGCCTGGGCCCATAACCTTTGTTAGGATTATTAAATAAATGCCGAGTATATTAGAGATAGTTATAATAGTCTACTTATTGAGAAAATAGAAACATACAATAAACAAGTAACGCCAAATCGGCATCTTTAGACCGAGACAGTTAATGAACAGCTTAGCAAAAGAAGCACGTTTTACATAGAGATATGTAGGCCTACATCACAACAGAGGTATGAAAATACACCACTATTCTAACAATTTGTACATGTGTGTTGTACGGGCTCTCGTTAGATATTATTTTACTAAGAAATTTACTTCAATTCAATTTTTAATGCTTGTTGGTGCTGATAGTTTAAAATTAAAAATAAAATGACTAAAAAATATTTCTAACAACCAATATGAAACAGTAAATGCTTTTTTAATATAAATGTGGTAAGTTTGGTAAAATATGTATTCCAATAAATAAGATCATCATTGATTTTAAACAGGTTAACCAACATAATTATATAAATAATTAGTTACTAAGCTAGAGCTACTTTTTTAGCTAAACATATTAATTAATATGAGTTTTAAATTAAGTTTGAAAACATTTAATATAATAATATATTCTTGAAACTACATTTTTAATTTAACATAAATTATTATTTTAGAAAGAGACCCGATAAAAATAGTAAAAAGAATCATTTAATTATTTAGTTATCTTCTTAGCTATTTTGATTTTCATTGCTTTGTCATGGCAACACAAGTAAACAACTTCAATCAAGTATAATTCAAGATGGACGACAATATTGAATAAATTAACCAGTTGAAAGTGGTTTTAAAGCTCTATTACGTTACTAATGTGAAAATTGAAATTAATTTTTAACCATTTGTTAAGCAATCAAATGATTTATAAGTGGGAATGTTGATATTATTTATATTAAATAGAAGATGCTTACTATTGCGTTTTAAAAATTGATTATTAAGTACAGCATGTGGAAGCTCTAAGATCACGACCCTATAAAACTTTTGATCTTGATCTCGAGCTTAAGCGACAAGCTTGGCTCGAATCTCGGAATATGAGTACTTTCATATCCCTACTATTAAGCCATTAATATACTTTTCTTTAACATGTAAACCGTATAACCTGGACAGTTAGTAAGACTTTTTTTTTTAAATTAACATTTCAATAAATAAATTATGCATGTGTGTGTATTGTGGTTATTTTCTTTTCTTTATAGGTAGAGCCATTGTGAAAGGCAACTGTAACCTACCATATTCATCCAATGAATATCAAAATCAAAAACATCTTCAACAGCAATTACATAAACAACAGCTTCACAACCACAATCATACACATTTAGTTCAGCAAAACCAACAGCAAATGCACCAGCCAAGCAGAAAAATCGCCATCAACAATGCAGGATATAGCTGCCTTCCTTCCCGGGCTAAACTAGACTTGGTACCTGGTTCTACTCATAACTTAAGCAACCTAGGTAACCTTGGAAGTATGCAGCAAACACAATTAAACACTCTTCTAGTGATGCACCAATCACGCCTCTGTCAAAACACCAATCAAAGAGGTGAGATAATCATGTCCAATAGACCAATATAATTAACTAGAATTTTCATTTAAAAATACGTGACAAAATGGCTGATCACATAAACATGTTTTAAAGTAAAATTAATTATTAATATTGCTAATTATTTTATGTTTAGGGGAAAAAAGAGCATATTATGTTCTCATCCCTATCCAATAATATGGTTTTACTTCTTATTGTTAAAATATCACTTATAATACCAACGTTTAAAGGGTATTTTGTAAATTACAGTAGCCCCGTGGCTTCTTTAGTGCTGACTGACAGCTAAAAGCTTTGAAAAGTTATCAGACCATATTATGTATCCCTACGCCGAGCCATATGATCTGCAAAAACATGTGTTTAGCAGCTGCTACTTCTGACAGTCAACATTTAGGTATATATCTAAATGTTGACTGTCAAAAGTCAGCTGTGAGCTGTCAGTCAGCACCAAAGAAGCCATGGGGATACTGTACATAACATTTGTTTTGCTATCAAATTTGATAGAATTTTACTATATTACAACTGTATCAATATTGATAACTTTTATTCAAAAAGATAACTGCACATATTATTACTGCAGTATTTATATTTTGAAGTGGTTTGAATAAATTGTGCAACAACCATGTATAGCCCTTTCTTCCCTGTACTGTTCTGGCATATTCCATAGAATATTATTATACTTTACAATATGTTAATAATTTGCTTATATTTCTTTACAAATAGTTTGCATCTGTGCTACAAGTTGACATCATACAAAAATATTTAACCACTTACAGACAATTTACTTTGAGACATATTGAACCACTCTAATTGTTGCAATCTTGATTAAATTTGATTATATTAATTACATGCGTTTGTCATAAATGGTCCTCATATATGAAAACATAATGTTGAATAAAACACATTTAATTCAACTTTTTCGAACAATAGACCAAATTGACTTAATAATCACAAATAAATAATCACAATATCAAGCTGCTGAAATATGCATATTCTATAAATTGTACATATTATAAATCTCAGAATTTAAATAAATAAATTTAACCAAAACATATACCTTTATTATACCCAGAAAGGCTATAGGAAGATGCACATATAAAGGATGTTTGTAAACTCAATGCCTAAATTGCATATATAGTTGGTTTGAACCAAAAGTAAGACAAAAGCCCAATATATTTACATCTGGCAAACTATGCTAATACCATTCAATTGTGTTTAAAGTTTCAGAGGACAACCTCAGGAGAGCAAAGCTGTGCAAGCATGCGTGTACATCAGGTTACTTAGGAGTTAGGCACGCTGTACTGCACACCTCAACATCTTGGAGCACATCAGCAGAACATACCTTAAGATTAATAGTAAACAACACACCAGCCCACCTAGAAATGGGAATACGTTCTGAGGGTCATCATTAACGGTCCTACATCACAGAAAGTGCTTGCAATTATTACATGTGTAGCGCCGCGTGCCAAATTTGTATGCATCTGGTTGTACACGCGTGCTTGCACAGGTTTGTTATCCCAACGTTGGATGCCCAAGCCCAAATCTACCTTGAACACAATTTAACTGTATTATCTTAGTGTTTCAAATGTAAGTGTATAGATATTTTCTATTACTTTTGGTTCAAATAAACTAAACATGCAATTTGGTCTTTGAGTTTGAACACCCTTAATGGCCTGAGCATAATCAATCATTCAAGGTGACCTTTCAGTTTAAATTACATGTACATTGCCTCTACTTCTCCTTAGAGATGGGTTGAATCCATTCTTTAATCAAAATCTTCAATTTACTCATGCGTCTTGAATCTTAAAACTTGAGAGGTTTAATTTTACCATAGCAATTCTTAAGTGTCTTAAGCTAATATAAATAGTAACTAAATGTTGATATACATGGGTGTGTATGTCTTTATTAAGTAATCATATATTCATTTGAGAGGTAAATTAGTGGACTGGGCTAAGGTTCTCAAATTTTGAGGATTTTTTATTTTTTTTATTTTTAATAATACATTTTTTCCAGGTGCTTGAATAAAATATAGCTCGGTTCCTATATAGATTTCTCTTAAAAGGTGTCTTTGAAATAAACTCTTCCAGGATAAATCATCAATTTACAATTTCTTACTACTCACACAATACAAAACACTTTTACAAAATAAAAAAAAACTATTCCTACCTATATAATTAATTGAAGACTAACCAATAACCACTCTAAAAATTTAGCGCTACTGCAAAAGGAAAAAATTATTTTTGTGCAATAAAAACATATCATTCCATGACCTATTAGAATAACTTTGAGGAGTTGAGAATAGAAAATAATTTAATTGTGCTCTGAGAAAAATATGGGGTGGGGGGAAGATTTAAAAAATTGGCATGAAATATATATATAAATGCCTAAAATGTCATTACAATATTTCTTAATCATACTTTTTTCAGTTTGATGATAATCACACTTAAATTTGATTGTACTCATTGATATACACTTGATATTTCTTGTACTTTGTAATAGTTGTTATTGAAATCACATATAAGTTTTCTTCAAGAAAGTTTATTTTTTTGTAATTTCAGCAGTGCAAGGTCAAGGAAGCCACAGGAACATACCATACCACCAGCAGCACCATCAACAGCATTACCAGAGTATTTCACCATCCTTGCAAAATTCAATAACCAATCAAGGAAACTATAGTTCTATCAGTAACACTATAAAATCTGGTTCGTTGTATTTATATTGACTGGTATTAACTGGCATGGTGCGACCTTTTAGAAAGCATAACCACGTACCTACACCTTAAATTATTTCTTTCTCCCCAAATGTTTAACCTACAAATCCATTTTTTACTTCCAAATGTACTATCATTTTACTTGATAAATCAAGAGGGGAGGGGGGGGGGAACTTACCTAAAAAATAAAATAGATGTTAACTAATAACTAGTGGGAGAAATTTATTTAAATTTAACTTCTCCTTTGGACTAAAGTTTACATATGGTAGTGGGGTAGTTAAACATTTGGTGTTCTGTAGCTCAGTCACCCATAGTGTTACAACATAACCACACATCATCATCATCATGAACTGTTTCCAGCATGTGGCCATGTCTGTTTAGTAAAATGCTTCCATCTCCCTCTCCTTCCACCATTCTTCCTCCTCCACTCTCTTCTACTCTTCTCCTCTCCTTTTCACAATTGCTGCTATCTTTTCCTCCCATCTTTCCTTGGTCTCCCTCACATTCTCTTCCCTAAATACTCTTGTCCATTGATATTCTTTGAATCCTCTCCCCTTTCACTCTCATTACGTGTCCATACCATCTCAGCCTTTCTTCCTCAACCATCTCATAAACCCCCTTCACCCTGTCTCTTGATCTTAAATCTTTATTCCTAATACTCTCTCTCCTGGTGACAGCTAGCATGGTCTTTAAAAACTTCAATCCCATGGTCTCCACTTTCCTTGTTTCTTTTTTTTTTATCCAAAGTCCAAGTTTCCCTAGCATACTTAACTATGGACATGAAGTATGCTCCATACAACACTTCCTTACACTTCCGGGGCACTTCTCTTTTCCATAGTAGGTCTCTTACACATATGTAGAAAACCTCCTCCTGCTGCCCTCGTCTCACTATATATTCTCTGCTGCCCCCTTTTGCCTCAATCACACTACCAAGATACTTTACGCACTTTGCTTCTTTCAACTTTACTCCATCCAATTCTATCACATTTCTTGACCTTGTCTTCTGCATTGTCATCACCATCACTTTTCGCCATACTAAAATTCATTCCTCACTATTTCATCTCCTTATTCCATTCTTGCAACTTCTCCTGTATCCCCCCTCCACCCCTATATCATCAAGTCATCTGCAAACATCATTACTTTAACTTTCTTCTCATCCAGTTTCCCTGCTCATTTATGTATGATCATTTTCATCACCAATACAAATAGTAATGGTGAGAGGACACTTCCTTGCTTGACTCCATTTTATAATTGGAACCACTCTGTCCACCCTCTCTCCGTCTTTACACAACTCACATTATTATCATGCATCTTCCTTACTTTCCAAGCCACACTCCTCTTTCTACTCCAGGCTCCTCCATTGCTTTCCATGCTCTATTTCTATCCACACAATCATAAGCTTTTTCTATATTCATAAATGCCATTACCAGATCCTTTCCAAACTCATATATATATTTTCAATCAACTTTCTAATTACAAATATTAAGTCTATAGTCAACCTCATTCTCTTTCCCAGAATATGGTCTTAAAATTTTGTGCATTGACAAATTAGTGCTATGCCTCTAATTTTCACCTCTCTTCCTCTTCTTTCTTGAATATTGGTAATACAATACCTTTTGTCCAATCCTCTGGCACTTTCTTTTCCCTCCACACAGCCCTTACTACTCAATGCCACCACTGTAGACCCATTTCTCCGACTGCCATTATCATTTCCGTGAGTTCATCCACTACTAATGCCTCTACCTTCCACATCCTTTTAAGGCCTATTTTACCTCCTTACAGATTAGTTCTGCTACTTTCTCCTGAATCTCTCCATCCATTACCTTCTCTTCATCTTCCCTCTGTACCAATCCTTCCCCCTCTGGATTTAACAATCTTTCAAAATACGATTTCCACAGTGTCTTTACCTCATCATCCCTCTCCATTATCCCTCCTCTGGCTCATTTGACTATACACTATTTTCTTGCTCCGTTCCATATCAGTCGATAGCACTTTCGTCCATGCTCCTCTCCCAGTTTTTCTCCCTTTTCTTAATATTTTAAAGTCACGAAAGTCCCTCAAAAGTCTTGAATTTTTAATATTCTGGTCATAAAGTCACAAAAATATTTTTGTTTGAATTTCCCTTATATCATAACAACGTGAACTTTTCGATGGTTGAGCCAACCATGATGCCATATGCTTGCCACAAGTTGCCTGCTTGTTTTTACTGTGATACCATGGACTAGGCAAACGTTCGCCATCTAGTTAAACTTTAATGTTGCGTGTTAGTGCATTATGCCTATATATTCATTATCTAATTTTCGATTGTTTACTGAAGGAATTTTGTAGTCAAAAAAGGTCACCAAAAAGTCACTGTTTGTTTAACCAACTTAGTAGACACCGTGTCTTAGCATTCACTGCTTCTTTTAACTTTTCGTTCCACCATGGAGATACCTTTCATCGTCTTTTCCTGCCTTTTTTTCCACATATCTCTGTTGCTTCCATCATGAACTTTTTGAACCTTTGCCACTCCTATTCTCCTTTTATGTCGTTCTTTGGTAGTGCTCCTCTTACTCTTGCTTGAAAGTTTATTCTCTCTTCCACTTGGCTAAGCTCCCACATCCTTATACTCTTTTCTCGCTTCGATATCTGACATCCCCTCCTCCAGCCTTTCATGTCAGCGACTAATAGTCCATGGTGACTGTTCAAAGAAATACTTGGCAGGACCTTAATGTTTATTGTTCTTGCCTTTTCTTCCCTATCTAATAGGAAATAGTCAAATAGGGATTTTTGCTTACCAATCCATCTGTAACACGTTTTCTTATGGTTATCCCTTATATTCTTAAACCAACTGTTACCGACCTTCAGTTCATTTATTGTGTACAATTCAAGTGTTTATTTCCTTCTTCGTTTCTTTCTCCCCATCCATCAGCTTCTAGTACCTATTATAAATCTCTTATATCCTTCCCAACTTTGGCATTCAAGTCCATCGCCACTTGCCTTTCCTTACCAAGGTCTTTCCAGTTCTTCAAATTTTTCTTTTTCCAAATTGCATTCATCTTGAGGGGCATACACCTGAAGTACTTCTGCTTCATTTTCTTCATACTTTCCCTTATTCTCTCCAGCTCTACTTCCCAGCCTATTAACTACAAACCCACACTTCTAAGTGATAAAAAAAACTTTGTGTCATAATTGAGTTAATATATTTCACTATTTGTGTATAGATAAAATAAAAATAGATATTACTATGATTATTATTATTACACTTATTATGGGTACTTCTTGTAGGCAAATGATGTTAAAAACAGAAATTTAACAAATATTCTCAATTAATTTTAATGAAATATCTTTATTCCTGAAACAAAAATATGGTATTTATATTAAATAAGGTTTTCCTAAGCCCATTTCATATAACTGAGTTTTTTCATTGATCTAAAGATTTTTCCTGATTACTTTTATTTTATTTCACTTTAAGAAAGACTTTATAGCAATATACATGTAGGCTACAGACAGGGAAAACAGGGAAAACCTGTTAAAGTCAGGAAATTTAACATAATATAAGGAAAAGTCAGGGAATTAAAAATGTTGTCTAAAATATCCCATTAATTTCCCAACTAAACACTAAAACAAAAGTTATTAATATCTAAATAAAATAACATTTTAATTTTTAAATAACTAATAAAACCGTTTATGTTTAGTAGATACAAACTATTTTTTAATATGTGATCAATGATAAATAAAACAAGTCATCATCTACGATTAAAACTGGAAAAAAGTAGTCAGGGAAATTTGTAAAATATGTTTTGTAGCCACCCTTAATATAGATTCAAAATCTGTAAAAGGATTAAGCACTAAAATGGGCATTTAATTACTTACATCTAATATATTTGATATTTTACTTGTACAAATAATATTTAATTGAAAATGTTTTAGCTTTTAAAATAAGATATATATTCAAATGTCAAATTTATTTTAAAGTTACCACTTTCTTGGAGTCCTTAATCTTCAAGCATTCCCAACTATGTAAATTGCTTTAGAGTAAATCAACATATTATTTTATTTAAAATATTTGTACACTTTCCTCGTGTGCATATTGATATATAACTTTAGAGTAAATCAACATATTATTTATTTACTGCCATACTTGTCTATCTTTTACACATCCCATAGATAAACTAATGAAATAGGGATTATTAATTTTTTTAAATACTCACCTATGTACTGGTCACTATGGACACATTTATTGAACTACTATTTGATATAGATTTGAAGCTAGAGCAATAAAATATTTACATTTTGAAACCCCCATTCTATTTTTACCCTATCGTAAACTGGCCATATTAACAGTTTTTACTTACAGAAATCTGATTTTGATTAATTTTTTTAAATTCAGTATTAATACACTGTTGGTCCAGCAGTATCTGAAACAAGTGTTTTTGCCTACTGTCACGTAATGCCAAATAAACATTCTAAATGGTCCACTTCAACACAAGTTTCATTTTCACATATTTAATTTGATTAAAATTTGAAACATTTTAAAAACTTAAAAGATAATATTATACAAGGAGTGTTTTTTTAAGTAAGGACCATTTTGCAATAAAAAAATAAGAACTACTAAATATTTTTGGGTATTTTGTTTATCCAAGACTACATACCTTCCGATACTTTTCAACATAGCTTCTATTATTATTGAAACATTTGTCGTATCGTCAGATAAGTTTTAAGTTTTTGTAGACCCTTGTTATAGAAATTTGCTGCGAGTGAGCAAAGATATTCCTGGACCGTCGTTTGTGTGGAAATGCTTGCCGGCGAGGGACCAGTACAAAGGCAGGAAAAGATGGTAGTCACTAGGTGCGAGGTCAGGGTTCCTCGGTGGAGGGGGGAGGCGGTGATCCAATTGCTACCAGACAAAAGATTCAATGAGAGATTGCTTTTGAGCAGCAGAGTGGGTCCTCGCATTGTCATGAAGCAACAACACTCTGGCAGACAGCAGGCCGTGGTATTTATTCTGGATTGTGCGGTGAAGTTTTGTCAGGGTCAGACGATCCACAGCTTCATTTATTGTTGTCAGCGCACATGGGCGAAAGAACGAACGCGTGGGATTTCAAATGATATGGGCAAGCAGTTCCACATCAACAAAGAATGGAAAACGACGGTTCAGGAATGGCTTTTCTCGCTGGCGGCAGACTTCTATGATAGGTGTCCACAAAAACTTACCTCATAATATGACAAATGTTTAAATAACAATGAAAACTATGTTTTAAAGTAGCTGAAGGTATGTAGAATCGGACATAAAAAAATTACACAAAAACATTAAGTGGTTTTTATTTTATTGCAAAATGGTCCTTACTTAAAAAACACCCCTCATATAATACTGTTTATAAAGTGACTGCCAAAATATTTTATGTTGTAATTATATACTGGATATATTCTTTAAATTCTTAATGTTTTATTCCTGCCAATTGTATACCAAATTTCCCGCCAAATGTATGGAGACAAGTATTTCTAATATTTTTCGAATTTTTATAAGCACACCCAATAAACTGAACATTTGAAAGCTAACTTTTGATGCCATTGTCCTTACGCCTACTTAAAGATAAAGTATACATAAAAGACTTAATTATGTTTGTGAATTTTGGTGGCCCCAATTACATTTTAGACTTTTTTTTTCTGAATCATTAAGCCTTTAATTTTATTACTCATTTTAATTTGCACTTGTCCCACGTGTATTTTTGCAGTTTGACGAAAATGTGTAAATATGTTCTCAAGGAGGATATTTAAAGTATTTTACATATAGAAAACACTAATCCAGGCACTTATGCTTAATGAATGGATCTTATTTTAATACAGAAAACAAATTATTTTATGTAGTTGTGCTCATAGCTTATAGCCTAAACATTAGAATAATAACATGCCATCTAACATAATAATTATTTTTCTTGAACATAAATTCACTAGAACTTACTTCTTTATAATAATAGAAATTCATAAACTTTTATGTTCCATATGGAAACATAATGTATTACCACAAGAATGGAAGGAGAGTATAATAATACTCCTTTTCAAAAAGGAAGATAAAACATGTGGTAATAACTATATAGGTATCTCACTGCTTCAAACATCTTAGAAAATGTTATCTAACGAAATTTTAATGAGACTGACGCTATGTGCAGAGGAAATTATTGGGGATCATCAATGTGGATTTCAACGAAATAGATCAACAATGGTTCAAATTTTTACTACAAGGCAAATATTAGATTAAAAAAAGTGGGAATTCAAGATGACGGTACATCAATTATACATGGTTTTAAAAAGGCCTGTGATCCAGTTAAAAAGAAAAAAATATCACATTTTAGTTAAGTTTGCAATACCCAAAAAAACTGTTCAAGCTATTTGAGATATGTTTGAGAGATACACGTGGCAGGGTGCGGGTTGGATCTCGCATATCAAATGCTTTTGAAATACCGAATGGATTGAAACAGCGAGATGCACTTTCTCAATTAGTCTCTAATCTAGCCTTAAAATATGCTATTAGGATAATGCAATAAAGTAGGGAAGGGTTGTCATTAAAAGGTACAATGCAGCTGTTAGGGTACGCAGATGATTTATCTTTGTTAGGTAATAGTAAGGAAGCTGTTGCGAGAAATGCAGAAATATTTATTAGAGGTTAGTAACAAAATAGGTTTAGAAATCACTCGCCTCGGTGGTGTAGTTATCAAACACGCTAGTTTTGTGTTGAGCTAGACTGCCGATGACGGAGTGATCGAGGTTCTAATCCAGCTCGAGTGAAATGTTTTCTAAATGGTTTTCCACTCTGCGCAAATGCCTGTTCACTTCGTCTACATTCAACCTTTACAATTCCTAACCCATTAGCTTAGTTAGTATTAAAGCATATAACCCAAACAGGTATTATTATTTAATTATTAATTATAATTATTATTTAGATATCAGGCAATCAATATATCATTTGATAGGGTTAATGAATTCAAATATTGAGGAACAATTTTAACTAGCGACAACGATACTAGATTAGAAATTAGGAAAATAATACAGTTGGGAAATGCTTGTTATTACTCAGTCAGTAAGTTGTTGGCGTCTCGCCTGCTCTCAAGAAATGTAAAACTCAGAATACACAAAGACGTAATTTTACCGATTCTTATGGGTGCAAAACGTGGCCTCTAACCTTAAATGACGAAAAGATATTTAAAATGTTCGAAAATAGCATGCTTAGAATTATATTTGGTCCAAAAATGGATGAAGATAGTTGGAAGGGGAAGAGGCTACATAACGATGAATTGCATACCCTGTACTCGTCACCAGATATTGTTAGGGTAATAAAATCTCACAAGTTACGATTGGCAGGTCATGCAGCGCTAATGGGAGTATCTAGAACCGTGTTCAAGGTATTGAGTGTCAAACCCACTGGGAAGACCCAGACGTAGATGGGAGGATAAAATTTGAATAAATCTTAGATAGATAGGGTGTAATGACTAATGAGTTAAACTGGAAAAAATTAACTCAAGATAGGGATAGGTGGCATACTTTTGTGAGTGTGGTAATGAACTTTCGAGATCATAATGTCATAGAGTAAGTAAGAGAGTACTTACTCAGTGATCGGGACTTATTTCTAATTTCTTAAAAATAAGAACTCTCAGATTAAATCAAGTTGGTTAAAGAATAATACCATTAAATTAATTTATGTAAATTAAATATATTCTTACTAAATGTTTGTAAACCTTTAAGAACCTTTAAGAAAATGCAGGGTTGCCACACACCTGGAAAATCGAGAAATTACAGGGAATTTTCTTGGGTCTGGAAAATACCGGGGTAACACAGGGAATTTCACCAAAAACTTAGAATCTACTGGAATTTGTTAGTGAATTTGGGCAATACAGTGATTTCAAGCTTAAAATAGTAGGAACAATATAGACTAACATTTGTATTTGGAGAACTGAGCAGTCTAATTGGAACATGTCTCATTTATGATGATTATGCTTACCAGCACCTCATCGGCTTGAGACAAGTCCTGAGTGCAACCGAGACGACTCGTTCAGCAAATGCCACACCTTTTTTGGCTTCCTCCACTCATCCCCCGCCAATATCACAAACGTCTTATTTCCTCCACCCCCATCCCCCAACTTCATCAAGCCCATGCTGCTTGTCTGTGTTTCTGCTACCAGTTGAATGAATTCATTCATTGGGTTTTAGTGTGTTATTTAAAAAGATTACTCCTGTTGAAAGAGATATCCCAGATATTGTTTTTGTAGTGTGATGTTTTAAGACTGTACCTTACCTATCTTGCAATATGGGCTATTTTTAATTTTTTAGAAATTTCCAAGGTGTCAATATTGTCTGTTTAAATCTTTATGGGTTTCAACATTTTTATTGCAGTCAACTCTCGATTTAGCGAAGGCGGATTTACCTGGTTGCTGCCGTGACCAGGATAAAAAAAATTTAGTATACTGTGAAGTGAAAAGTTTATGAAAATATTACCTCCAGTCTGCTAGTCTGTCATAAAATTAGAGTGGTTGTAAAAATAACCGATTGTGTTTGTGTCCGCACATGGCTACTTTACGTCTCCCACCCCATGTGAAATGGACTAGCCCACTTCTGCCACCCTTCTCTACAAGGTCACAGTTTGTTTTTCTCAGATCTTTCTTTCCATTTCATTGCAGTGTTAGAGATATGTGTTAATGGTAAAATATCGATATTTTAATATGAAAAAAAGAAGAAAAGTAGTTAAATTAAAATCTTTCGATACCAGGTAAAAAGTACTGGTATTGAGTTAAAAGTATCGATACTGATATTGTTTCATTCCTAGTGCTAGTTTTTAAGTCCAGTTCTCACACATCATTTTCAATGAATCATTGTAAAAGAATACAAAATGAATGTCAGAACACTCATTTCATTAGACTGAATCATTATTTAAAGCTTTTACCAAAAGTAAAAAGTAGTTCTCTTTTTATTAATTTTTAATTATCATTATTGAAAAATGAAAACAAAATGAACAGCGAGAACACGTAAAGGAATTAATGAATTCAATTTTCTTTGAATACAAAGATTTATTTTAACTAAACGCTACACTGCGACCACATGTAACCTTTTATTGGATTTAATCCTCAATTTTTTCAATTTTCAACTTGTATTGTAAGAGTTCTCAAAAATGATGTTTTAGTAGCACGATGAACAAATGCGAGTTGGTCAGTCACATCATGATAAATGAACCGTGTAAACGAATTCCTTTCATTTTCATGAAAAATGAATCGGTGAAAATGGTTAATAGAAAATGATATATGAAAACGGGCCTTTACCATCTCATAAAAGTGTAAGATATTAAAACTATTTCTAGATATGACCATACCTCAAGACTTTTTTTTTTATTTTGACCCTAGATCTCAAATTAAAGGTAGTTTACTGATAAGTGATATTTTTGAATTCCATATTTTTTGAAAATGGCTCAAACAATTTTGATTAAAATTAATATATATGGACTAATTGACCTCCCAAATAACACCATAAGTCTGTTTCTTTTGGTGTTGTTTTTTTGTAAAAATATCGTTGATGGCTAGTTTACTGACGAGTGATGAGTGATTTTTTTCAAAAACTTGAAATATTTTAAAACCAGCTTTAACAATTTGGATCAAAATTGGTAACTTGGGCCTTAGGCCTAATAACTGTGTTTGTGGTAAAAAGTTGTTTAAGGGTATTTTACTGATGATTGCTTTTTCAACATTATATATTATGATAAATTTATGTATGATTGTGTCTTATCATTTATTAATTGAGTATTTAATGTATTTGGGAGTTTTCAATGGGTTTGCAGATTTACCGTGTAAATTGAGGAAATTGATATAACAGGGTTTAGTAGCCCTCCATTACCCCACTAAATTGACAGTTAACTATGTTATTTATTTTTTTATAAATTTTACAATATGGTAGGGATGAGGATGGCAGGTTATTAGAGTAAATGCACCTGAATGAGCCAGTAAAATCACATGTTAATTTCATTATTGTAAATTATTATTCACAGTGTGTGGGAGCTACTTAGTCTAATACAGTATGTATACAATATATGAGATTGGTAAAAATGTTTTTTAAATCAAGACATTCTTCTAAATATATACATATATATCAAGACATTCTTCTAAGTATATATATCAAGACATTCTTCTAAGTATATATATGTGTGTGTGGTGTGTATATGTATATATATATATATATAGATACACACCACACACACACACACATACCACATTTGAACTCAAAATTATATTTTTGGTATTTCCACTTTTTTTTCTTGTTTCATTCCATTTAGTGCATACAGCAAATATAACCAATTTTTCCTTCTTGAAAATTTATGTCATTCATTTCTCATCCTTTTTCCAAATAATTCTGAAACATGTGTTTACTTTGCACAATAAAACATGCCTCCAATTAAAAATTACCACTCTTCATTTCTAAAATTTTCTTTAAAACAAAATTTAATGCCTCTATATTTATATTTATTAGGTGTCTGGAAAAATGAAAATTTCCTCTGGAAAACATGGAAAATACATGGAATTTTGTAATAAGATAATAGTGGCAACCCTAAAATGTTATCAAACTAAGATATTTAGTGCTTGTACAGGGCTCTGGTATCATTAGAGTAATTTAACTTTGGTTATCAATTCTGGTTTACCCCAAGGGTAATACAAAAAGGATCCTTTTGTGCTCAAAACCATCACTATAAATTTTACCTGGGGGCAACTCGCTTTTGGGATCGAATTGTCTAAAGCATCATTCTTGGATCAGATTGGGCTTTATGATGGGAGAGCAAATTTAGAATCCTGGTTGAGTGTACTGTGAGTTCAATTTCCTAGATAGTTTTCCACTCTTCAGCTATGCAGATGCAGGTACACTTCATATATCCAACCTTCCTTAACCATAACACATTAGTGTTTTTAGCTAAGAAAACTTGGTTGTGTGTATTGTCATTATATTACTACATATAGGATAGTAATTTTAAAGAGTTTTTTTATGGATAATGTCTATATGACTACATAGGTAATAGTAATTTTAAAGAGTTTATTTTTTCCCCTTTGACCATAATAATGTACATAAAAAAATTATATAAATGGTATTTTGATTATATTATTAGTACTATCTGTGACAGGATTCAATCTATTTAAAACATTTATTGTTATAGGTATTCATTCTATGAATCCGCATCAACACCTTCCTGGCAACACTTCTCCTACAAGTGATCAGCTGGCTCGATGGTTTTCACCAGAACTCTTGGCCCAGGCGAGAGCAGGCAACTTGCCAGACATGCCGCCAGTACCCTCATCATCAAATATGCTCTCACTTGAGGAATTAGAGAGGCTACAACAAGCTTCTGCTGCTGTGCACAATTAAGCATGCATTTATTTCACTTAAAAAGGAACTGTTTGGAGTATTTTCAATCTTTATTATTTTCATAAATGATCAATGACAAATTTTGATTTTTAAAGTAAAATATTTGCCAGTTTCATAGCCAAACTGAACACGCTTCAAGTACAGCATTATACTAAATACAAGAGGACACCTACATAAACTCGAATGGAACTGGCCACTTTTGCATACAAAACTAGCCCATTCCATTCTGGGCTAGGTAGGTGTAATCCTGTATTTAGTGTAGCGCCACACTTGAGACGTACTCAGTCTGACATTGAAACTGGTCCTTATTCTCCAGAATACCCTATGTGCAGTCAAACCTCAATAATTTAAATTTATATAACTTAGCATTACAATAACTTTGAGTAAATATCCATTCCTTAAGGAAAACCCTATACTTTATGAATTATTATTTCTTTAAAAGTTTTTGTTTTTAAACAGAAATTCGCTGGTAAACCAATTTTATGTGAATGGTTTACATTAGTTTTTAGAATGAGAATTCATCAGTGTTGATTCAAACTTTGTTGAGATTTATTATCCAATTAAAAAGTGAATAGTATGTTACTGTCAGAGAAATAGAATTATGGTTTAGCATATTAAAATAATTCAAAGTTATAAGACGCTTTAAATAGTAAGTAAAGAACTACACTGTTCATTGTAAGATCATATTATCTTAAGGAATCCCACTGTCACATAAACTAAATGTAGATGCTTCGTTTTTAATGTTCCGATGTAATTTTTCTTTTTCAACAATATTGCAAACATTATGAAACGTGTATTTTAATTAATATTCTAATTTCATTTTCTACCATTTATATTTCTTTTTTGTCCAAGCATAGTAAATGTTGTTGAGATTTGACTGTAATTAATTTATTGGCTAAAAAGTTAATTTCTACTTTGTACAGATTCATGTTTTTATAAATCTATACTACATACAAAATTACAAAGAATACTGAATGATATTCCAGAAGTGTTAGCTTTTCTTGGAAAGAAATTAAACATTAATCAAAATGGAAACGGCTGTCTTTTACTTTTAAAAAGTTTTAAAAATCGGTATGGTTATTTACCACTGTCAGTAAATATAACTTGGACAGTTAATATTCTATAAAATGGTTTTGTTGACAGAATTTAAAATTTGACAAACCAGTTTGTGAGTTAAAATAGCTCTCATAAGCACAATATAAAATTTATGTTTATATCTTTTCTAATATGTTCAGTAAATTTGATAATTGACTCGTTTTAAATTATCAATGTAGCTATTTTTAATTTGATCAGAACCAGTTAAGATGATCCTTAAGTTTGAAGCCCTATTTCTATTTTGTAATATTTTAGTTTATTGTTCCTCTTATTATTAAAATGTCTTAAGGAATAACAATTTTTTATTTATTTTTTTAATTCTCACTGATGAATGGATTGTCAAATGTCTGGAACTAATCATATTTCTAAGAAAGCTATATTTGGTTTCTGATTTAAAAAAATGTTGAATCTGTCTACAATATGTTCCCTTTTAAACATTTGTTGATATTTATTGTTGAATCTTCGTTAAAGGGACTCTTGTAAAAATCAGTGTTAGTGAAATTAAAAGCAAAACATTGTGGTTGAAAAATGTGATTTGTATTACTAAATAAAAAAAAATAGTGGTCAAGAGGACATTTTTTAATATTTGGCTCTCTAAGTATAAGAAGACCGATTTAAAATGTATTCAAAATAAACATCAAGGAAAAATGATATAGATTTATAGATGGTAAATATTATTTTCTTTATTTATTTGTTGAAGTAAATGTAGTTTGAAAGTGTTTATTCTAATGGTTTAATTAATAATGCGTATCCTATAATGGTTTGACTGAGGATACATTTACACTTTAAAATAAGGTGAATGAAATATAAAAGTTGTGATTTTTTATTTTTATTTCAGCTGATGCAAAGTAATAATATATGCAGGACAGAAACTATTTTACCAAAAATGTTAAATCTTATGTCTGTTTTGAAGTGAGACTGATTTTTCTGAATATAAAATACATATATATATATATATAATGTAAGCGGTCTTCTAGTAATGAAATGTAATTTTTTTAGTCATTCTAATTCCAAACTGTATGAAATGAAATTGCACTCAAAGTGAAATCATGTCTGTGCAATACAATTTTCCTTCATTCAATGTTATAAGAAATGAGAGTACTTACAATTTATTTAAATAGTTTAGTCACATAACTTAATGCTGGTGAAAATACTTAATTACTCAGTGTAAAGTAAAAAGTTGAACAATTTGATGTCTAACTTTAAAGTGATTATATTGTTCTACATGCAAGGGATCTTATCCATGACTTTTGCTATCGTTAAATTAAACATTGAAAAGATATTACCAGAACACTGTAGGCCTCAAAGTTAACAGTTAAAAACACAACAAAACATATAGTTATGAAATTTTCGGGGTACATCAGTTCCGTTCTTCAGCAAAAAAGAGTAAAATATCAATTGGACTATGTCAAAAAGGCTAAAGGTATACCATGGTCACTTAGATACTGTTGTCTGTTTCTTGAATTGATACCTCTTTAAACTTTGTTGTGTTTATATTATATTTAATTATAAATTATTATTTTGTTTTATATATAAATGACTGACTGGTGTGAGTAGGCCTGCTTGGAAAAAAATATATAGTTATTTAATGTTGAGACCAAAGGGTGCTAATATTTGGTTATATATTTGTGTGCAAGTTGCCACCTACGAAGCTGAGAAGCATTGCAACGATTGGGGAGTGCTCGTATTATTATAGTGTACGTCAAAATCTTCATTATTCTTTGGGCATGAAGTGCTACTGATTTGTCGGTGTCGTCGTGATTGATATCAAAATGGTGACCATTCATTCGTTGTCTGAGTGTTCCTGTGGTGAGGCCAATGTATTCAAAAATGCAGTAGTTGCATTGTAAATGGTATATATTAGATTTTTTTTGGCACTCATACTGGCCTTTTATGTGGTATTCTATTTGTGTGAGTCTGCTGTTGAATGAGGTGGAAGGTTGGTGTATTTTGCAGGTACTGCATCTTGATTTCTGCATAGGCCTGATGATATTTGTAGCTTGGTCAGGCGATTTAGGGTGAACACAGAAGAGGAATATTGCTAATATTAGGGGGGGTTTGAATGTGATTCTTGAATCACTGCTGGGAAGATTTTGTATAATAGGTATTGAGGTTAGAATATGTTAGCCTGTGTTCAGGATAAATCTGAGTTGGTCTAGTCCTTAATAATACTGGGTGGTGAGCAGTATGTAATTGGAAGGTTGCTTTTTGATAGGCTCTTGATTGGATGGAGCTCGATTTAGTTGACTGTTGACTATGTGCTTAGGGTATCCTCTGGCTGTAAAAGCCTTGAAAAGTTGTTAATATTATTTGTTAAAGTCTTCCTCAGAACACAGGCTTCAATACCTTAAACTCTCACACAAAACTTTCTCAACAGAATCCCGCCCCCAATCTCCTACACATTCTGGTTCACCCTAAATTGCTCGACCCAGCCACAAACATCAGGCCTAAGGTTCCTATGCCTGCAACAAACCGAAATGAAGTGCCTACAAAATTCACCAACCTTCCACCTCATTCAACAGCAAGCTCACACAAATGGAACACCCCAATGAAAGACCACTATGGCTGCTCCACAGAAAATCTTAAATACCAGTTACAATGCAACTAATAGTTTGCTGAATACATTTGCCTCACCACAGGAACCCTAAAACAAATGAATGGTCTTCGTTTTTATAACAATCACGACCCTAACAAACCATTAGCACTTCATGCCCAAACACACAATGTAGATTTTGACTCATGCTATTGTACTATATCAAATACCAAACCTCCCCAATAGTTGCAATACTTCATAGGTGGGAACTTGCTCACTAATATATAACCAAATCTAGGCACTCCCTGGTATCATCCTTAGATTAACTTCTCTTCTTTTCTTCCGTGAAGGCCTACCCACATAAATCAGTCCTTTTATATAAACAAAAATAATAACTTATAATTTAATAATTAATTGATTAAGTATAATATAAAAAAACATATCCATCTACCAAGAGTCAAGACACAAGTTTGAACAGGCAACTATAGAATCTAAACAAAATAAAATCAAGAAACGGGCAATATCAATGTTTAAGTGACCAAAATCTACTCCTAGCCATGCTGCCATCATAGTCCATTTGATATTATACTCTCTCCAGCTGAAGGATAGGACCACTTTATCTCGAAAGTTTTATAATTATGTGTTTAATTGTGTTTTTAACTGTAAACTTTGTGGCCTACATTTTTATGCTTTTTAATGTTTAGTTTAAAATAGTCGTTTGGCGCCATTTTTCATGTGTTTTTGTTATCTTTATTTTTCTAGTAACATAAAGGAATATTGTGTGTTTAGTTCTTTGGTCTTTCATGGCAATTAATTATTCATTAAGTTATTTATTTATATTTATATTATGATTTATTGCCTACCAGTATTTAAAAAAAATGTATGAAATAAATGAAAACATTCAAATCCTATACTTAATATTTGTATTCAGGAGGTTTATGGAACTCTTATGACTTGCTCTTGGTTAAGATAATGACATTTTGTTTACATTTATTATGTTTTTGTATTTATTTATTTTGTGTGTACGTTAATGAAATCAAGGTATTTAATCTCTCATATAATAGGAAGACTAGAATATATTATTTTTTGGAGTGAAATCTAGTGTGTTAAATGTTGATAAGTGACTTTTTTTGTTGCATACTTAAATAAATATTGAATCTTAAAAAAATACCATAGTTTCGTCTATTTGGAAACCTATAATTTAGTTTTTTTAGAGGACTTGTAATGTAAGTAGGTGCTTTGAAGGATAGTTGGCGTCTAAAGTTTGAAGTCTAAAAGTAATTTATGAATTTTAAAACTGTCTGTAAAGCTTCATTACTTTACAGCTAACACTAGTGCATGACATTGATATTCCATATTATAAAAACCTGGTGTGTTAATTTGCAGCTATCATTTTCATATAGTATGCTAGATTATATTGGCTTTATCTTTAAAACTAAGAAAAAAATATTTTCGCCAGCCAATGTAACTTTCAAAATACCTTTTTACTTATATGTACTATATAATACATATTAGGATTAATAAAACTTTTTTAAGTACTATACAACCTTAGCCAACACCTTCCACACAGTCCCTTGGAAACTCTAAAAATGTATTCTACCTTTAAATAAGTAGAACTATGATAGTCTCCTTGCACTTTATGTTGTTTTTTTAGTTAATGTATTCTTAAGGCTATTGGCCCTTTTCATATGGCGTGGAAATGCAGAGCCGTGGGAACAAACAGCTAGCTTCAAGAATTGTTATTGTTTTGCAAATCTTTTTTCAGAAACATTTTTTTAAAGGATAGAAGCATGTTGATTAAGTTATACTTTTTATATACACACCTACCCAATAATATTGACATTTTTCAACCCGCCCCGGTGGCGTAGTTGGCTAACGCGTGAGTCGTGTTTAGCTCAACTGCTGAGGATGGGGAGATCGAGGTTCGAATCTCGGTCGGGTGAACTGGGGTGGTTTTTCCTAAATGGTTTCCCACTCTCCCTCCACGCAAATGCGGGCTCACTTCCTCTAATTCAACCTTCCCAATTCCTAACCCATTAGCGTAATTAGTACTTAAAGCGTATAACCTGAACGTGTAGTAAGACGCGGTGCTAAATAATAAATAAATAATAACATTTTCCAATTGTAAACTGCCGTCTGCATAACAAAAAATAAGAAAATGTAACGAGAAAAATATCGATACAGTATCTTAGAAGAGGTGTTGAAAATATTAACATAAACATTTCACTCGTTCTCGGGAAAACTTATATTTCCAAACGTATGCTTTTTCTGCAAGACCTGTCTGGTAGCTAGCACCATCTACGGTTACGTGATCCATCTGTTCTTATTGTGGCGGAAGTATACTTTTGTCGGCCATCTGACAGGCTGTCACAAGAAGTTGATGAACTAGGCTTCCATTTTCCATTCCTTCAGAAGAGGGAGTGGGTTTTTTTTTTAACCTGTGATTTATTGTTTTGGGCTATTGTGGTTTGAGAAGAGTGGCAAGAAAAGGAAGTACACATTTGACTTTCAGTGCAAGGAGAAAGAAATGTGAGGGAGGAAACAATTTAAAAAAATAGACGTTAGCTCAAACTTATGTAATATATCGTATTATTAATAAAATATTAATAATAATAATAATAACTAAAATAGTAGTAATAAACTTTGATAGTCGCCACTTGGTCGTTCTGTGTTATCTTGTGGCGACTCGTTGTTTACCTCTCTTTTGGTCTGGAGATAGCGGAGTCTACTTCAGCGCCGTGGAGTAAAAGGTCGTCTGGAGGTTCTTCAAGACTTTGTGGATCTTGGCTTGGGGGAGTTGGCCCACTCGGGGGTCTCGTTGGCGTGTGTAGGGGAGAAGGAGTAAGAGCGGTGGGGTGTAACGAAGGGCATGATCTCAGGTGATGACCAGGACTGAGTGGGGAGATTGGAGTCAGGGGATCACGCACCGTGGGCAATTCGCGGGAGTAGTGGCTGGGGTAAAAGTATATGGGAGTGCGAGGGAGGTGGTGTGAGCAGGGAGAGTGTGGCTCGGTGAATCGGGAGAGGCTAATCCCTGAGGTTCTGGCAGCCGGGGTGGCTAGCGTGCCGCCGTCTTGGTAGTGTATGGGCCCCTGAGTTGAATATCCCGCTCGCAAAGTGCTGGGCCCTTGCGTGCTAGGGTTGTTATTGCCGCTGGGCTGGTTCTGTGCATTCTGCTGTCTTGTTTGTCGAGCCTCTCTGGCGCGTTTCGTAAAGCCCATGTTCCCGAGTTAGTTACCGCAAGACTAACAGAGGCATTAGTTGATAAGGGGATGATCACACACGGGTGGCTAGGTGGAGGAGGGTATAAGCCGGGTTGTAGAGGGTAGAGGAAGAGTGAGGGGGAAGGAGACCTTGTAACTCAAGATGGTGTGGTGTGGCAGGGAGAGGAAGAAGACCTCGGCACTCAAGACAGCGTGGTGAGGAAGGGAGGGTTTGAGACTGATAACTCATTACCCGGTGTTATACTTACAGACCCATTTACTGATGATTTATTGTGGGCGAGGCCTACAAAACTAGTACCGGTTGTACTAGTCCACTATTGCTACCGGTACTGATCTGAGTTAGGAGCCAGCTACTTTTATCCCCCTCAGCCGTCCGTCAGACTGGGGTAGAGGGGGTGTTGGTACAGCGCGTGCATCCCTTCTCCTGACACTGCGTTGGATGGCAGGGGAAGCTTGTGCATGAGTGTACTAACTCCTTACTAAACCGAATCCAAGCAAGGACCGGCCAAGACATGGTTGGTTCGGGTATAACAATCCCCCCTTAATTGTTGAAGCTCTTGCACAAGGTGGCCCCTAATCTCGATCTGATAAGTTAAGTTATATATAAACTCCTAGATCTAGATTTACAAGTTAGATGGTCAGAGCCAAAGCTATAAAATTCCTTAAACCTACATTCATGGAATAGAGTGGTTATAGTTAACGTTACCCTCTTACATCATACGTTCGGGTTTACAGTAGCGGTTGCCAGATACCAAAGTTGTCTCTGGGTTAGTGCCGCCCATCCCTATCCTGGAGTGTCTTTGTACCTACCCGTTTGCTCACTTGGTTGTGACGTTTTCGTACCTTGCACTATGTTTGCTTGTCACATTCTTGCGCCATGCACTATTGTTTCTTGACTGTGAAGATCCTTACTTTGGGGCCCTAGTCTTACTGTGCCCGCATGTCCTGGGGTCGTAGTCTTTCACTCCGTCGTCGATCCCTTGAGTTGGAGTTGCACTGGCTGACAACCTTGTCCACGGAGAACGCTGGAGTTGCCACAGGTGTAAGTTCTTGTCGTGCCTCTTCTTCCAGTCTTCATTTCTGGATTTTTAGTGGACCTTCCCATTTGGGAGAGAACCCGGCGTGAAACCCTTCTGTGGCGTTGGAGAGGTGGGTGGGTCCGGACTAATACAAGGTCGTTCTCCTGGAGAGGCTTGGCTGACTTTCGTGGGGGTTGGGCGTATCTTCGTTGATATTTGGCTTGGATGGCTAGGGCCTTTGCTTGTCTCTCCTCCGGTTCTAGCAACAGGTTCCTCTCCTAGGTTGACCTGGGGGCTGGATTTTCAAATCTCCATTCTCCTGGTCAGTATAAGGTTGTAATGATATCTATTTTTCCTGTCTTTTTAATATTCGAGATCATATTTTAAAGTAAATATATTACTATTTCTTCTTTTCAGTTAATATAAAGTAAACTCATCTTTTCTAGACTACGGGCATGTTTCTTTTTCTTTCATTTAACTGCACGTGTCAGAAGCATGGGTTTTGTTTCCGGGTTGTAATCCGCAGTAATTTAATAGCAGGTGCACGATCACGCGTCTGTTTTCTTAAGAAGCGCGCTAAAAGAAACTAACCCCATTGGTCGATGGAAAGAAAGCAAAGAGTAGTTTTGGGTTCGAGAGTGTGAACTACGGGGTTCACACGTCTCGACTCAAGAGATACGCTAGTTTTGTAGATGCGTCATTCTACTCTTCTTCTGCAGACGAGAGAGATGTGTAGTACATTACAGCATCAATCTCATATAGTTTGATAATGTTAGCTTGGTTGTGTTTGGAATCTTGGCCAATGTGTTTTCATCTAAATGGTTTCTAATTCTTCTTTTTCAAACGACAGTGATATGTAATACATTATACCATTAAAGTTTATACAAAAGTATCTTTTCTCCAGACATTTATTTGTAATATATATATTCTTCAAACCAAAGTGAAGTTAGTACATTACAATGGCGCTCGACGTGAAGGCATTCCAGCAGAACGTAACAAATGACGTCTCAACTAAGGGCATCCAAAGTTAGTATGTTACAATTGGCGTTCCAATGAGGGGTATCCAACTTCAGTATGTTACATTTGACGTCACAACGTGGGCCTACAGCCGCAGTCTTTTACATTTGGCATTCAACAAAGGGGCGATAACCGCGCACCGTTACAAGGTTCTTCCGAAGAGTAGCTCTCTAGGAGTCATCCCTGTCCCATCCTCTCACAACGCTTTAGTGTGTTCAATCACTTAAAATTATCTTGAATTAGTATAGGCTGTAGTTAGCCTGATGGTTATTATTTAAACTTTGAGTGTTTTGGCAGTAATCTTCATTCAATGAGTCCAAAGAAATCAAATCATATACATTTGAAGTACGCCATATTGTAGATTTTGATTATGTATTTAAGAGATTGCAGAATTTTAGTAAACATGAGCCATTTGACTGTACACTAAAAGATATGATCATGACAAAATAATCAAAAAAGGAATAAGTTAATTTAGTTTGTATTGTAAGAGTTAAAAAATAAAAGAAGTCATTTTGACCAAAGATCCGCAAAAGAATTCAATATACATGGACGCAAACACACCTGCAGTGCAAGGAATTGTGAGTACTGGGGGAGGGTTCTCTCAGTTGAAGGAACTTCTTTCAGTTTTGGACGTTTCCAGCGTCTCAAAAAATTTATATCAGAAGCTCCACTGTAAAATTGCTAAATTATTATTAGCACCGCGTCTTACTACCCGTTCGGGTTATATGCACTTAAGCTAATGTGTAATGGTAGGGTGATTGTGAGATGAAATGGAGGACCTACAGTTTAACGTGGAATCCGAACCACGGTGGAGGTCTGACATTCCCCACATTCACAAGATGTCTTGTCAAAAGTGAAGGAAGGGTTTGGTAATCAGATAGATCTTCGCCAGGACCGAGGATTGAACCTCGGATCCCCAGCACAGAAGTCCGACACCTTACCCCTAGACCACCAGGTCACCTAAAATTGCTAAAATTTACAACTATGCAGCAATTGAAGCGGCAGCTTTAGCTACTGATGAAAATAGAGTAGACTTAAATGGGATTCTCTTAATCGGTGTAATAGCTTATGGTGCATGGGCCAAGCAATCATACAAAACAGCTTATAACTCTGTCTGTAGTGGTAAATATATTTTATATTAAAATACAATTAATAAAAAATAAGTGAATTAAAATTAATTTCAAATATATTTCAAAGTATAATACAAAATAAGCCGTAGTTTATCTTGGGCCATGACGAAAAATAATCGTTACTGATACCCAATATTCCATTTGTCATGCCGTAGGTCTAACAGAAAATATATGCAGAAGTGTATCTTAGATGAAACTATCGTAATATTTTCTGAGATACTTACTATGTAGTTTCTGTTTATGTGCGCTGGGACATCATTAACTATATAATATTTAAATCATGAATGAAAGATAGGCCTTATATCATCAAACTAAGCCTATTTGTGTTAAAATTGGCTCTGGATATGTTCAATCTATGTTGCATGAAATATCGGAAACACCCTAGTCAACAAGACTCTAGATTTATAACAGTAATAAAAATAATAAATGTAATCTTTCAACAAAACTTCTATGCTGGCGGCCGGGGTTCAATTCTCAGTCCCAGCGAAGATTTATCTGATTACCAAACCCTTCTTTCACCTCTGACAAGACATCTTGTGAATGTGAGGAATGCCAGGCCTCCACCGTGGTTCGGATTCCACGTTAAACTGTAGGTCCTCCATTTCATCTCACAATCACCCTACCATTACACATTAGCGTAAGTGCGTATAGCCCGAATGGGTAGTAAGACGCGGTGCTAATAATAATAATATAATTGTCAAATTGATATAAGTTTTTTTATCTACAGGGGATTAAAACATTTGAATACATAGGCCTACCTGCGCCAGGTGTCAAAAGTCTTATTGCCTTAAACTCTTAGCTTCTTACTACCCTTTCAGTTTATGCGCACTTACACTAATATGTAATGGTAGGGTGATTGTGAGATGAAATGGAGGGCCTACAATTAAACGTGGAATCCGAACTATGGTGGAGGCCTGGCATTCCACGCATTCACAAGTTGTGATTAATACACGTCAGAGGTGAAGGAAGGGTTTGGCAATCAGATAAATCTGTGCTGGGACCGTTAAGTTTTCTACATTTAATTTATCCCTTTTGTTTTGCGACTATCTCCACACGGATTAATTTTCTCTAAAACATTTTCATCAGCCTTTCATATAGCTAAGCTGTTAGTAGGCAAAGTGCTAAATGTACTAAAAAGAAAATTTTAAACTATAATATAATTTTAGGTATAATTGTTAGGGCAGAATATTCATTCTTAAATTAGCTAAATTAAGTTTAATTAAGTCATAAAAATCATAGAAACCCCCCTCCTCACCCCTGTACCCCTCTCTCCCCAAGGATTTTCTTCCTGTCCACTCACATTGTGCTATTAATCAGTAGATTCTTCTAGCCCACAAAATGTTGAGCTAATACTGAAAAAGAAATCAGCTAATCAATTAGTTTGTTTTTCACAGGCATGTATAGTAGGCGTTTGTACAGGTGAAGCATTATTTGCGGGTGCTTACAACTCATATTGCTCTGTTTGTGCGAGAGCTGATGCTAAACATGCTGAACCAAAGAAACATTAATGTTTCAAAAATTGGTCTAAGAGCTCCACCAGCATGGAAGCTGACACAATCTTTGAGGGTTTTATTTGTAGTGTGGAGATGCATGAAATTAAATATGCCCGACTTATAGATAAGTGTTTTTTAAAACGTTGTGGATTGTACACTGAAATAATGTCGGTGATGCATTGTGTGGCTCATTATGCACCTAGTTTGATTCGTAAAGTCATTACTAACGATGCTGAACGATACAACTTATGTGTTGCTAAATTTGTTGTTGGCAAGAGAATTAATCTTGCTCTCGGAGGATCTTATCAAGCAATAAGTGAGGATGCTGGGGTCTCCTTTAACAAAAGAAGTTACTTTCATAAAATGATTCACAAAAAATTGAATAGTAATAATAGGTATAATTACATTTTTTTAATCCAATTTTAAGATATGCCATAAATAATGCAAGTGTTTTAAGTATACAATGTGTCTAGTAAGTAAATTCCTATTCTCATGTATAAAGCTCAATATTTTTAATTCCTTTTTAAAATATACTAAAGTGTATAGCATTTAGGATAGGTGGAGACTTAGAATTAAATAGGTGTCACATATTTTAACAATACTATAAGGCTACACTTCTTTTATTTTTGCAAACCAGTTATCTTTATTTGATCAAATAACTTTTAACTCTTTTAACTGTGAAATATATCTTTCCATTGGTTTCAAATTGGTTCTTAGTATATTTACATTAGTGATAGCAAAGGTACTATAGCTGTAATATTAATTGTGTTATTTTTCACTAGCTCTGAACTGAACCAGAAAAAAAATCATAAAAAAGAAAACCATTGCTTAGGGTTCAACCAGAAAGTGAAGGCTATCATTCCCAAGAAATAGCAAATCTAAAATTATTATTATTATTATCATTATTATCATTATCATCATCATTATCATCACCATCATTATTATTATTATTATTATTATTATTATTATTATTATTAGCACCGCGTCTTACTACCCGTTCGGGTTATACGCACTTACGCTAATGTGTAATGGTAGGGTGATTGTGAGATGAAATGGAGGACCTACAGTTTAACGTGGAATCCGAACCACGGTGGAGGCCTGGCTTTCCCCACATTCGCAAGATGTCTTGTCAGAGGTGAAGGAAGGGTTTGGTAATCAGATAAATCTATGCCGGGACCGAGTATTGAAGCACAGAAGTCTGACACCTTACCCCTAGACCGCCAGGTCACCCAAAATTTAAAATTCAGAAAACTATGGCAACAGTGAACTGGGACTATTGTCCCGATGCAGCCAAACCTGATTGGGAGATGAGGAAATATCATAAAAGTACCAGTTTTTGAATAATTTAGAGAATACTCTGGGGAACTGGAGCTATAAGTAAAGCTACTGTAGGCCAGAGCTAAAATTATTTGCCAGTCATACAAAAGGAAGCTTCTGACAGCTTCATAATTTGGAAAAAATTTTAAAATGAGGAGTACAATGTATTTTTCTAATACTGTAAAGAGTTTGCTTTATTCAAATTTTACAGGTAAATTTGATTTAAAATATCAGATTAATTTGAATATATTCCCTATAGTGATCGCTGGACGGTATGTTTAGCGAATTTCGCTTGATAGTCCAGTGGACTACCATGTTTGATATATTTCCCATACTGACATGAGCTTTTGAAAGCGTACTAAAAATATTAATAGTAATGTAAGTAAAGCATTTGTTCTAAATTAATGAAAACATTTTTTTCCAGGAACCTAAGCTACAAAGTATAGTATTTCAATGGAGCCACAAGCTAAAGAAGATTTTGATAGAAATTACCAGCTTGAGGTTGTAGAAACAGGTCTATCTGTAGATCAAGGACTTCCATTTCTTGGAGCAAGCCCCGACAGATTTGTAGGGGATGATGCTATAGTTGAAGTGAAGTGCCCACATGCAGCGGAGAAGTTAACACCCAAGGTTAGATATACATATAAGTCCCTAATTCCAACGTTTATGAACATACAAACAAATGTGATTTTATAGGATTCCATTTAACATTAACTTAGATGTGTTTTTCAGGAAGCTGTTTGCAAAATAATTGATGGAGAAATTACTCTCAAAGAAATTCATTATATGTTCCAAGTGGGAAGACAACTTCATCACAAGGCGGAATATGTGCTATTTTGTATTCTGGACACCATTAGGGATGGCTGTTCAGATAATCTACAGAAATGATGAGTTTTGGAAGGAGATAATAGTTCAGCTATAGACCAAATTCTACATGGAATGTTTACTTGTTAGTTTTTCTAAGCTATGTTATCAATATAAATGTGGGTGTGTGGGTGGGTGGCAGCCACTTACAATTTAAAAAAAAACTAAACATGACCAATATAAACTTAGACCCATATAAAAAAATGAGGTGCCTAAGCCACTTGGTACTAGTCTATTCAAACATTTTGTTAACAATTTATGATTTGAATAATGTCTCTAAGATAAAAGTATAGTAAATAAGATATAGGCCTACTTCTAATTAACACACCTCTATAATATAAGTAGTGCGCAGTAAACATTAACATTTTGTATTTTAATAATTACCTTAGCAGTGCAGACAATAAATGTAATAAAAGAATTATAATATACAACAGGTACTAGGATGTGTATGTATTCGAAGGCAAGAAACATTAAAGATCCTCATATTACACCCTCCGCCGATCCTATAGATAAGGCCCCTAAAACTATAGTACAGGAAGGATGTAACAATACATAGAAAATAACAACAGGAAATAGAGCAAAGTTTAAATGAAATATTCTTTAATTGGCACAAAGTATGAAACAAGCACGGGAAAGACGGCCTTAATTCAAAACATCCTATAGCTACTACTATGAAAGAAAACATTGGCTTATTCGCGCAGATATTCACAAAGTAAACTGGACTTAAGGTCCTTCATACATAGAGTTATGGCTGGTTACACATAAGCCAAAACAGGACTGAAGGTCTTTCAAGACGTAAATGAAGAATAAGTTATACAATTTAATGTTTCCTAGACATATCAAAGGAACTTAACTTCAATTTACGTTAACTCAATGTACTAACAATTTACATTAGAGTTGGATCAACGTGATCCAAACACAAATTTAGCTATGTAAAAATAAAAGATTCAAAGTCAAACGCAATTTCCTCATGGCGTTGACTATACATTTAACGAACTAATATAGGCCCCTCGTTCATGACCTCAATAAAAGGTTGCGTTACAAACATAAATTAAATAAAGTTAAATGTTCTTTCCTAAAATTCTACATTTTAAAGTTCTTTCCTAACGCTATACATCTAACGATCAATAGCAATGATACATCTATCAAACGTTCTTCCCTAACACGCTACGTCTCTATAGTGATCTCTACACCTGTCAGACGTGCAGTAATAATGATACGTTTCTACCAGACGTTCAATAAATGTGATCTCTACACCCGTCAAACGTGCAGTTATAATGATACATATTTACAATTTACAATCCTCTTTATAATGAGTCTAAAACACGGGAACAAGGGGGGGGATGTACACATTTCAAGTCAGTTACGCTTAAACAGTCCATTACGTCATTATGATGCAACTTCACAGGGTTTCCAAGCCGCTGATTGGACGCGTGATTGTTGCAATGCAGTGTTTCATTTCTTTGACCAGTGATGAAGCTTGAAAGTTCGGCGAGGGTTTTCCATATCCCTCCGCCAGACGGCAGACCAGGGTTATTTGATTTGGCGATGAGGCATCAAGAAAACATTGGCTAGTTTTATTGTAAATTTCGGACCGGGTAGATCGTTGAACGCGTACTTCAAGTTGTAGTCGCCCAACTCTAGTGCATCGGCGCTTTTGACTCGCCAGCGTCGTAGCCAGGCCAGCTGGACGAGGGTACGTGTTGAACATTTATTAACGCGCTACTCTTGACACCTTTAGCCTTGAGCGTCTCGCCATCTCCTTGCACCGCGAATGAATAGAGTTTAAGGCGTAAACCTATGAACTCGGTGATGATCTGACCTCGAGTCTCGTCTTTTAGTTTACCGAGCACACCTTTATTTACTACAGGCATGCCGTAAACATTGTCTTGTCCGTAGGTGGAGGTGTCCAGGTAGTCATTAGCTAACGGGATAAGTCGCTGGTACGCGTCC